>CAUYRH010020908.1:0-13267 GCA_963574655.1 Perodicticus potto | reverse complement strand
TCCTTTCTCTCCAGATCTCGATTACAAAAGACCGTAGTGGCCGTTTTAAGAAGATTCTCCAGGTTATGGTCTGGGGCTATAGCCAATTTCTGGAGTTTTCTTTGGATGTCTGGGGCCGCTTGAGGGATAAATTTGTCTTTTTTAAAAAAACCTGGCCCTCTATGGAGTCAGGTGTCAATTGGGTGTGTTTTCTCATTGCCTCCCTAAGCCTCTCTCTCTCTTTCTCTCTCTCTTTTTTTTTAATTATTAAATCATAGCTGTGTACATTAGTGCAGTCAAGGGAAACAAAATAATTTTTAATGTGGCAAGGGCAGTCCTTCCTGTTATGTAGCCCTTTTCTTTCTAGGCAAAAGAATACGGTAATTGTCAAAGTTTAGAATTTCCAGGTATGGGTACTTTAAATGAGGAAGCCCAATACAGATGTAAACTATTAGCCTATTAGCCACCATTAAGGAAAAACAATGATTGTAATGTTAATTCCCTTAAAGGTCTTTTTAAACTGGGAAAACCTTTGCTGAGAGAATTTACCATTTCTTTTTTCTTGGTTTTTTTTTTTTTTTCAGTTTTTTGCCAGGGCTGGGTTTGAACCCACAACCCCCAGCATATGGGGCCAGCATCCTACCCCACTGAGCCACAGGCGCCACCCATTTCTTTAACTGTACAAACTTTCCTTTGATATTTACTTAAATGAACAAAAGATAGCACTTGCCTTGTAATCTTTGCAAGCAAAGATTTTTCTCTCACTATCCAAAGGCTTTGCTGCTCTCAGGCATAAATAAATCCACCCTTCACATATCTCAAAAGACTGTTACTTGTGGACTAATGGTCCCGCACTTCACAGTTCTTCTCAAGGTCTCTGTTACTTGCAGTCCTTAAGTGGTCCCGCACTTCACAGTTCCTCGGTAGTGGAGTTTTTCCTGCTTTCAAGTTGCTTTTCCAGTGGAATTTTTACTAATTGATTCCAGACTCTTTTTTCAAATGGAGCTCCCTAGCACAAAGGTGGTTTTAACTCTCAGTTACTCTTCCTTCCCTATGTTCTCCCTCTCATAATCTTCAAGGAGTCACTTGCTTCAAAGTTTCCCTTTCCCCTTGGGGATGTGTCTAGGCTCTCTAATTCTCCATAGCTGGACCCAGTTATAGTATACAGAAGCTGATGAGAACTGGGTTGCCAATTCACCACACAGGATAACCAAATAGTCCACAAACATATTTAATCTAATTATCTCCATCATCATCCGTTGGTCTGGCTTAATTTCCTCAGTTTTATGCTGAGGCACCACAGGTCTAACCAAGCTGGCAGAGTGCTCCCATGGTATAGAATTGAATTATACTGTTTTTTCGAGAATACTTTGAAATGAAAATATTAAAGAAGCTGTTTTAACTTCTTTCATTTACCAGTGGGTCCTGATTCTGGCCCAACTGAATTTCCCTACAATAAAGGTGTCCCATCTTTATCAAATTAAGAATGACATTCATTTGCCCAATGAAAGCCTTTTTTACACTTGGGACATACACCTGGATGTTTACATGCTCTTTATTTCTTTTCTTTAGCATTCAGGGTTCTTTTCCCTTTTAAACACTCTTTTCTCTTATGGCCTAGCTTCCCACATTTATGGCATATGATGTTAACTGGGGGATTTACCCTCTGATCTTCCAGCTGCCCAATTTGAGTTGTCATGTCAACATGGCATTTACCTGCTTCAACTATAAGATTCATCTGATCTCATAGCTATTTTATATAGGCTGCCATGATCTTAATCTCATCTTGAAGTTGTTCCATATGATACTTCAGCTGCTGTAACTCATTTGGCATGATTGTTCTCTACTTTCTTTCGGCCTTCTTCTTTTTACACTCTTTCTTTTCAATTCTTAGAACCTTTGACTGACTTAAAGGGACAGGTGCTCTTTAGCTGTTTTTTACTCTGGAGTCTTGGTTTTACAAAACTTCACTTCCTCTAGTTCTTCACCAGCCCCCTTTATCTACCTCAATTCTTTTCTTTTAAACAGAACTATTAACTGCCAAAAAGGGATTCGAGCGTTGGTCTCTCAAAAGCTACTTCCTGCTGGCAGTGGGCAAAGACATAGGGGAAGGCAGTTAGAAGTTCTCTTCCCAACTTAATAAACTCTTGCAACCTATTCCCAAACTTTTCTCTTTGCTGTTTTACTGAAGGCTTTTCTTACCCCTGAGGCTAAAGGCTTGGTTTGCCAAAAGTTCTTATCTCCTAGTTCTATCTTTTCTCTTTTCCTCTTCTCTAAAGGCTTTTTTCTGCCTTTTTTCCAGCCGCTTCCCAGAAGAGGCTAAAGGCTTTTATTGGCTTTTTTCCCACAAAACAGGTAGGCAAGAAGAGGAAAAACCAAATGAGAAAGGCCCGTTGTTGGCTGTCTTTTTTAGAAATTTATTTTACCTCTATATATTTCTATTTCTCTCTCTTATTTGCCAAAGCTTATTTCCCTCTCAGTCTGCATTCATGAAATCCTATTCTCTGCACCATTTGTCACAAATCACTCCTGCCACCACTTGTCAGGGCCCTGGACTTGCCAGGGCTCGGGACCGGCTTAACTAGGTTCTGGACACAGACTACTAACTTACCTTGCTCAGGTTCAGTTTCTCTTAGGTGCCTGAAGGCTATCTACTTTAGCCAGAGAGAGAGAAAGAGAGAGAGAGAGTCTTAGAGAGAGTAAAGAAGTCTCAGAAACATAGATCTTAGTCTTTAACAGAGCTTGGTAATCTTCAGCAGAGCGACACTGTGCTGGCATTCTGTAGGCAGGAGAGGAGACAGAGTCAGAGTAAGCAAGTCCATGATAGAATGTGCATGCTCTGTGACTGCCTTCTCCAGCCTAATATAAGGCTGATCTTGTGCCTCTCAACACCACAGGTGTAGAGACTGCCAATTCACCACTGCTCTCATCTCATGAGTTCTCATGCTTGTTAGGAGAGCTAACTCCCTCTCCACACCCTTTCCACCAAGGTGTTCCATTATTGAGCTATACAGGTATTTCTTATAACTCTCACTCCTCCTAGCCATAGGATATATGGACTGAAACATTATTACATTGGAATATGCTGAAATAATTATATAAATCAATGGGTAATGGGGAGCAGCTGTAAATACAGATGATGCTTCACTTGCTCACCTACCTCACACTTCCTGCTGTGTGGCCTGGATCCTAACAAGCCCTGGAGTGCTGCTGACCCATGGCCAGAGGATTAGGGGCCACAGAAGTAAATAATTGGACACAGGCATCTGGAGCAAACCATCAAGGAAGATGTCTGTATAAACATGGGCTGTCATTATATATCTGGCATTCAAACTATATAATGGTTGATATTATGTAAGAAAGTAATGCAGAAAAATAATGCAGAGTAATGCAGGTAAGAGAGTTAGAAATGAAAGTCAGAGGGGGAAATGGGGTGAGGGTAGAGGAGTAGACAGAGAATGAAAATATAAAGCACAAATGGACCCAGAAAGGAGAGAGTTTTGTGAGAAAAGAGACTCTCCTGCCACAGGAAGCTGAGATACTGAGTAGAAATTATTCATTTGACAAATACTGATTGGTCTCCCACTATGTGCTAGCAGCTATAATTACATGCACCTAGGATATATAAGTAAAAAGAAAAAAATAATAAAGATTCTTCCCTTGTGGAATGTTCCTTTTCTTCTTTAGCTGCATAAAAAATACACTATGTAATAAAAATATTAACTGTAAAATTATCCAGTGTTTTTGGAATATGGTAAATGCTTTGAAAACATAAAGTACAGAAGGTAAAATATTTTGCAAGTATGGCAACCCAATAGATTGTAGCAAGGAGTATAATCAGACAATAAAGGTAATTGGCTTTCACTTTAAGCTTTAAAACATTAGTGGAATGGTATGAGTTATATTTTGATAGAATTATTCTTGTAATGTTTTAGAAAATATGTTATCGGGAACAATGCAGAAGCCCCACTTCTAAATAGAGATTATTATTATAATTCACAGCAGAATTGAGGATTTTGACCAAAATGCATAGGGAGGTAAAATGATATTGGCTTCCTGATACAGTTTGAAAGAAGCTCCAGTAGCACATCCACATGAACTGAATGATAGCAGAGAGAAAAAGAGAGAATTGAAAGATAGTATTAATATTTTTTGGCCTAAGGAATAGAGTGATGGATTGCCATCAACTGAGCTCTGGAAGACTGAGGCTGGACCAGAAAAGCTACAGCATTTCATTTGTGGCTCTGTCAAGTTTATAACATTAGTGAGATGTTCAATTACAGAAATCATGGAGAAAGTCATAACTATGAGTCTAGGGGGGGTAAAGAAAAAAAGTCAACTGGAGATACCAAGTGGAAGTCTTAAAACATATAGATAGTATTTTAAAACATAAGGCTGGATGTGATTACTTAGAAAATGAGTGTAGATAGAGAAGATATCCTGGGTAGTGTGATACAAGATGAAGAGAAAGAGAAAGCCTCATCCGAAGTTGCTTCTACTCTTGGCTTCCTGTGAGGTGGTGCCCATGAATATGTCAAAGAGGCTAATAGGAAAAGTAATATTAAATAACATTGTTTAATTCTCTCAATAAGTCTATTACTGAATTGCATAATTTTCTCTATTTCAAGGTATAAAAGTTTGTCCAAAGATACACATTGATTAATTAACTGTTAGGTGTTACCAAGTTCTAAATACTAAGAAGAGTTATAGCTTATACTGCTCTTGGATTGGTCTTTTCTTAAAAAAAAAGTCTTGGCACCTGTAACTCAGTGGATAAGGCACCATCCACATACACTGGAGCTGTCGGGTTCGAATCCAGTCTGGGCTTGCCAAACAACAATGACAACTATAACCAAAAATAGCCAGGCATTGTGGCGAGTGCCTGTAGTCCCAGCTACTTGGGAGGCTGAGACACAAGAACTGCTTAAGCCCAAGATCTTGAGGTTGCTGTGAGCTGTGATGCCATAGCACTCTACCAAGGGCGACAAAGTAAGAGAGGAGAGAAAGAGAGAGAGAGAAAAGATGCCTACAAAATTTTACACTGATTGGGTGGTCAAATGCATTTGTTCACTGTATTTATTAACTGAATTAAACCACTTAGTTCATTTGTGTTTAGAAATTTTAAAGGACAGCCTATATACATCTTATCAAATCTCAGAACTTCTAGATCAGCTTTCAGTTCTCATTAAGTACTATCACTCCTCTACCATTATTTCAATATGCAAATATTTGTAAATAATAGATTCTGATTTCCACCTTCACTTTTTATACATTCTCTTCTCTGGAACCCTTTCTATTCTTGATATTAAGCAATTTGAAATATTCTCTAAAGTCTCAGTTAATCAATATTAATCATTGATTATTTCTATTCTCTCAGCTGTTACATATATATATTAGTAGTGTATTAAAATAAATTCTAGAACAGGGCAGAGAAACAAACAAATGAGCAAAATGAGAAAAGCAGCAGTAAATGAATAAGACCCACAGTGAAAGTTAAGATAATTCTCTTTTAACCCTAAATAAGAAATTAATCAGATAAAAAGAAAGGATTCAAATAATATTCTGCTAGAAAATGAGTAAATAGAAGGCTAAGAATGAGCCAGGTGTGATAAATTTCTTCAGAATGAATCACCAATCCAAGTACTATTGATTATGCGTGGGTATTAGCTTAATTCTTGAGAATATAATTTAAACAAGAGTCTTACAGTCTCACAAAAGGCATACAACTTTCAAAATACAATGCTAAATTTTATTTTATAATAATGATTGTATTCATCATCCAACATGGCAGTATTTTAAATATCTTCGATGTGTTACTAAAAATGAATTTGTGACCCATTTTTGGCACTAATAATTTATAATCTAATTAATTGAGACAGCATTTGTAAGCATTTCTTGCAGTGCAATAATACAGTGAGTGGAAAAAGGTTTCCTGCCTTTTCTTCCTTGGTAATGGTATGTATAATATGTTGTGTGGTTTTGAGTTTCTGGGGTGAACACATTGGTGTTTTTCATTCTCACTCGGGGAAATGAATAAAGATAAATACAAACTTATTCTGTATTAGCTGTCTATTCATATGAATTACTTGGAGGGGGCACTGAAAAGTTTGCCTGCTGAGAAAGACTGTAATTCAGCCTGTGAATAATTAGGCTTCCAAATAAATCAGGCTTTATTTTTTTTCCTATCCAAACACAATGGAATAAGAACATTCTTTCTTGTTACTATCTGAGCTATGAGGGAGGGCTTGAGGGGGTGTCTTGCTACCAGTTTCACTGCCCATATTTTAGCGCTGTGAACACAACCTAAAAGTATTCTATTTAGAATGCTGGCAAAGATTATACACTGCAAACTAAGAGGCGTTAACAAATTGACAAATGTGTAGTTTTTCTAGACCTCCTAAGATTTTTCACCAATATTTCCTGGAATCTTATTACCAGCTAATCATACCTTTTCCCATATCTTAAATAATTTTAACTTAGCAAACTCTCCCAAAAAGAATGTACTATCTCTCTTCTCACTATTTAAACCATATGAACAAGTATTTATCAACTTTAAGCTCTTTCATTTTACATTAATCATTTCAATGTCCATGTAGATGATTAGATCACAATCAGGCTCTGAAAGTTTGATCTCTATAGTAACTACAAGTTATTTATTTATTCTATTTTGTCAATCACTAATTTTAAGAACATCCAAGACCTTCATATTGTCAGACATGCACCTCTAAATTTTTATTCAAATATTAAACTTTTACAGTAGTCCTTTTACATTTATCTCCCTCATCTTCTTAGTCCAAATTAACTGATGTTTGGGCATTATAAAGATCTATTTTATATGTACTGATTTCTTCTCTTACTATCAGAACTTTCATGACATTGCTTCTTTCTAAATCTTGCTCATAGTGCATAATTTTTTTTTTTTTTTTGTAGAGACAGAGGCTCACTTTATCACCCTCCATACAGTGCTGTGGTGTCACACAGCTCACAACAACCTCCAGCTCCTGGGCTTAGGCAATTCTCTTGCCTCAGCCTCCTGAGTAGCTGGAACTTCTGGCACCTGCCACAACGCCTGGCTCATAGTGCATAATTTTGAAAGAAAAAGTCATTGCCACATAAAGGTAATTAATTTAATGATATTCTTTGAAATATAAATGCATAATGAATGTAAAATTTAAACTAAAACAAAATTTGAATAAAGAAAGAGAAAGAAGACATTTAAAAGTTGTTGAGAAAGATGGAGTTGGTAATGAGAAGTGTGTAGGATAAAAACTGAGAAGTTTTTAAAGCTACCAACAATATAACACCAAGATTAAAATCTATTTTAAAATCAAAGACATGGAAGTCAACATTGCAGGACAGGAAATAAACTACAGGGTAAAAAAATGAAATTGCAAAGTTCTCCAGACATCTGGGGTATAAAGGACTCTTCAGATAGGCAGTCAAATAAGGCTGAAATGTTTTCATTTTGTAATCTAAATTTTTTTAGGCTCTGACTAATTGGCATATTATTTCACTGTAATCATTTTCTACTGTATAAAGGGAATTCTTGATAATTTTTATAAGTCTAGCTTCATTTAATACTATAATATGTAGTGAGTTAATCTGGTCCAAAGTTATTGCTAACCAACGATAGGAAAATTTTTCCTAATTAAAATAGAAAATGAATGTACATTTAATGAAGAACATAATTGTCATACCTGTCCTTAAATAATTACAATACAAAATGCCAACATACAAAGATAAATGCTATGAAAATAATTTTCATATTTGTTTTCCCAAGCCAAATTAACATTTGGTAAATAAAGCTTTACTTTGTGGATTAGGCAAACATTACTAAACAAAGTGGACATTTATTTTTCTCAGAAAGATCTTAATTTAGTTGTACATGTTTGGAAACAAAAGTCGTTTTAAAAAGAAATTGTATTTTCATATTGAAATGGAGAATTAAGGCAGAGAAACTTTCCTTACAGTGCATCAAAACACTTTACTAAAAGGTTAGCAATCTAACAGAACATTTCATCAAGAGGGAGAGAGAGAGAAAGAGAGAAAAAAGAGAGAAATCTCAAAGAGCCAAAGAAAGAATACTAAAGTGACTAACATTAAAAATCCGTTTCAAATGAAATAAATACTTAATTGTGATAAGTTATTAGTTAACTGTTTAAAAGTAAACAATAACTAGTAAAATATATTTCAACATTAAATGAAAAAGAAAACACTACTAAAATATAGTTGCAAAGGACAGCTTGCTTCTGTCAGCCCATTTCACCTTGTTTTGGGAGGGGTTTCCTGAATTTCTTTGGAAATCCTGAATGAATTGAATGAAATGATTCATCTCTAGCTTTAAGGGGCTGAATATGCAGCCTGAACTTAAGAAAATCATCTCATTTTGTCCTCTTGACCATGGTAATAGATCAGTCATGAACATATGATGCAATTGTAGTCTTTTGTTCCTGCTTCTAGGGAAGAGAGATAATTTAAAAATGAAGCAATGTAAATGACTCACCATAACACAAATACAATGTCCAATCTCTTTAGGGTACCAAGAATAAAAGTTTTTTGGAAAATGTCTAAAGGAATATCTCTCCTTTTTGCGTTTTTGAGCGGTAGACTGGAGGGGGCACTGGGGAGTATTGCCATAGAAGCAGCTCTCTCAGCAGCCTGAGGTCCCCTCCCACCCACCAGTACAGAGCAACAACAGCAAGGGTTTCGTGTTTACTGATCTCTGTTATAACAGAGACATACCTCCAGGTCTGCTAGTCTTTAACCACCCTGCATTTGATAAACCGCAAGGGCTGACTAGTTTTGCTTTAACAGTGTCCACTTTTTCATGTTTTCTTTTCATTCTATTTTATTTTATTTTCTTGAGACATTCTCACTTTGTTGCCCTTGGTAGAGTGCTATGGTGCCATAGCTTACAGCAACCTCAAACTCTTGGGCTCAAGTGATCATTGTCTCCCAAGTAGCTGGAACTACAGGTGCGTGCCACACCAGCCTATTTTTAGAGATGGAGGTCTTGATCTTGCTCAGGCTGATCTTGAACTCCTGACCTCAGGCAATCTACTTGCGTCCGCCTCCCAGAGTGCTAGGTTTATAGGTGTGAGCCACCATGCCCAGCCTGCATTCTTTATTTTATGTAGGTTGCCATTTTGAATTTCATTTTCATAGATCTTATTAATAATGTGCCAACATCCTGTTGTACCTATCTTCATACATTCATTACATATTGAATACATACTGAGTAATTTGTACCATATGTATCATATGTACTTCATTTATGGTATCTGAGCCTCGCAATCTCATATTTTTGAATGGTTCTCAGGTTCTTCCTAAGACTTATTGATAACTCCAAACTGTACCATAGTGACCGACAACACTGTGAATACAGATTTATTATAGCAAATAATTAAAAAATAAATTAATTTCACAAACTTGCAACTGAATCAATATAATCAGACATAGGATGTTAACTATTGATTCCATATCAACTTTTCAGTACTTTTCCTTCCTAACCTAATTTTCTTAATAGAAAAATTTGTAGTATCTTCCTAGATACCTTTTCTTGAGGCATTCTTGCTAGGAATTTTACTTGGGTAAACAAAGTCCTGACAGGTAGTAGGAATTCAGATATTTCTGGTTTTTGTTGTTTTCATTTTATTTATTTTATTAAATCATAACTGTGTATGTACATTATTGCATTTACAATGTACTGGCTTTATATACAATTTGTAATGTTTACATCAAAGTCTTTAACATAACCTTCACCTCACTTATTTGTTGTGTTCAGACATTTTTACTTTACTCTTTTTTTTTTTTTTACAAGTGAACAGTTTATTAAGAATTAAACAAAGGTATAATGTGATGCAGTACAAGCAAGACACTCAAAATAGGTATAATAGTACTACTCACACAAAAACTTAAATTTCACCTCAAAAAAATCACAAGACAAAAGAGAAAGCAATTTCACTGTTATAAAATAAGATAGTTCATGCAAAGTACTAACTCTACTCTTCATTGTTTTGTTTTTAATGAATGTAGCAGATTCAGGGCGGGGGCACCCCAGCTCAGCTCCGTCGCCAGCCACCCAAGAGGACCTGCCGTGCCTTCTGTTTCTCAGCCTGGTGGTGCTGAAGCAGCGGAGCAGGGGAGGCAAAGCTGGAGAATCAAGATCTGCAGAGAGGCCAAGTGGAGGTGGGGAAGCCCGCGGGTCCCTAGTTAGTTGAGAGAGACCATGGCATGGCCCACGCTGCTGCCAGTGCCAACCCCAGAACCACCCTTGACCTAGAAAGCCCTCCTCTAGCTGCACTACTTGAGCGTTTCACAGTCCCAAGGGTGATATTGGCCTGGCCAATTTCAACAAGTTTCCTAGGCTTGGCCAATTTCATGAATGGACTATTTCCATTCATTAATGCACTCATTCATCTCTCCCCAGCAGCAGGGACTGTATTGGTTCATTAGTTACCAGGTCATGGCCAAATATAACTACAAAGGACCCATGCGATTATATACACTCCCAGACAAAGAACCCAGGCAGAAAGAATTTTTCCCACTTAGGTTTTTCCTTCTGCCAGGAGCTCTGGGGCATTTTCTGTTTATTCTTTTCTGTAAAATAAATCCTGTCTTACCACTGATCTGTGGTGCGTGGATTCATTCTTTGAATCACGGAGACCAAGGACCTACTGAAGAAGAAATTCCGGTATCAAAGCTAGATTTTGATACTACACTTGATCTTAGTCAAAAGGCTGAGCAGCGATCAAAGCTAGATTTTGAATGATGAGTAAGTGAAAAAGAAGAGAAGGAAAGCATGAACTACTACAAGGTAGTTTGACAATAGTCTGACACATTAAAAAACCTGAGAATGGCAAGATTCAAGGCTAATTATTTTGGTGCACAGATAGCTACTAAGAAAATGGTTACATGGAATACTGTTAGTTACCACAAAATGTTAAGTATCTTTTTTCTTGAATAGCACTAGACTTCTCGAATTTTTCTGTTTAGAAGAAAGACTTATTTCCCCTTGGTCTAGCAACAAAGTTCTTGTCAATCTGATAAGGTAGAAGTACCATGTTGCAGATTTTGGTTAAACTTCCTGCCAAAGATTGTAATGATCAAAGAAAAACAGGCAAAAAAAAAAAAAAAAATTCAGGACTATTACAATCAGGGAGAAAAATTAAACTCAACTCAGTTTACAGATGTTTAAGCTCTCAGGTGAATAGTGGAAAAGTATAAAGGACAGGACATGAAGAGGAGAACTCCATGCATGGATGGATTGTGTTGAGCACATTCTTTAATTTCTCAGTTTGCCAAAGCTTTTCCTGTGGTTAGAACATTTGTATTTCCCAATTGGCGCCCATCAAAGTTAGGTTATTCTCCCACAGTAAGTAGGAAGGTGGGGGAGAGAAGACTTCAGGCATCTCTGGCTGGCAGGGTCTGCCCAGAATCATCCCTTTGGGGATGCAGGGAGATAGTGTGAGACTTCTGGACCCCTTGATGAAGGCAAAAGCGGTGGAGATCTGGCAAGTGGTCACGTGTGTTCATTGGGTCTAACCCTGTCGGCAGCTGTGGGTGCAGCAGCAGTGAGATTGCAAACTGGAAAGGCCTTACCTGTGAGCTGTTTGTGTTTCTTTGGGACTTGGCACTCGGTTGAACTGTCTTGGGAGAACTTGGGCAAGAGTACAGAGCTCTTTGAGTGCTGTCTGTGTCCCCAGACTGAGCCACCAAGCCAGACGGAGCTACTAGTGTTTGGTTGTGGGCTGTGTGGAGCCATTGTTGGAGAATTGCCCTGGCAAGCTCCACCCTCAGGGTCCCAGAACAAACATACAGTGGGAGGGAGTAATCTAGTGACTGAGCAGCCTAAAGGCAGGGACTGAAGTGCCTTGCAGCCTTAGCCCTCAGGGGCATAGGGTGAGACCGGTTTTGGCACACTGGGTAAGTGGATAGCCACTTAAGGAGTGATCCCAGCCACAAGCGCTTTCCTGGGAAAACTTCTGCTTAGCCCAAGTCAGCAATTTAAAGTGCCTTCTCAGCAGGCTGATGAGGATTTAAGCTCTTCACCCTGTGGGGTTTGAGAAATCGTTAGAGGCCTCCAGTCTCCATTTTGTACAGCCGTATCAACATTGTGACTAACATATCATACCCCAGAAGATCACCTCTTGCCAAGACAATATCAGCAAGATATATATACTGCTTTGTGTTTTGTTTTGTTTTATTTGTTTGTTTGTTTTTGTTATTGTTTTGTTTTTAATTTCAGGATTTTCCTTAAAGATTTTTTCTTTCTTTTTTATTTGTTTTATTCCTTCATTTTTCTAGTTTAAATATAATTTTCCATTGTTGCCTTTTTCAACAATTAGAACTTCAATTTTGCTAGTGTTTCTACCCATATTAATTGTTTTTTTCCCCCCAATTTTATCCCATAAAGTTTTCGGTTTGCTTGGTTTGGTTTGATTTATTGCATTTTTGTCTTTCCTCTCTACTTGGTGGAGGTGGGGTACTGTGTTCACACAGGCTGGCAAAGAGCTGCTGACCTAACCACCCAAACCGGTACCTCCAGAGATTGGGGGTTCTTAAGGTTGAGTCAAAGTACCCTACTATACACCTATATTGCTCCCATCCCCCTCTTTCAGTGCCTCTCTTCTTTTGGTCGACAGTTGCTTCTACCCACCCACTCTCCTTTCTTCTTTTTTTTCACTTTTTCTTTCTTTTTTTTCTCTATTTCTCTCTTTTTTCTCTTCTTGCTCTTCAATCTGCTCATCCTTCTGGTCCTGTACCAAAAGGACTGATCCAAACCCTAGTCCAGCAGCATGGCAACTTAAAGACCAGGAAGAAGTGAAAGGAAAATTAGGGCAAGGAAACAGATAAAAGAAATCACTTGGAGGAGCCAAGATGGTGGCCTGTAGCCAGGTTTCTGCAGATGCTCCTGTCCAGAAGGAGAGTTAAAGGACAGAAATTTAGCAAGAAAGCCAACAGTTTGGAACTGAGCCAAAAGAGAAGTTCGAAGAATGCACATCATCCCAGCTGGAGCGACCTGTGACCCCAAGGATACAAATAAAAGGTACAGAGCACATCACCAAGTGGATGGGAGTCCCCTCCCCCATGAGAGTGGCTGGCACTATAAGGCCATACCTCCATACAAACAAGCGAGCAGAGTTCAGATGTCCTCCCACTCTACCCCACAGGAGAGACCCTCTAAAAGCTGGACCTCCTTCCCCTACTAGGGTGACGTGGCACTCTCCTGCCAGGCATAAAACTGTATAAAAACTGCATATATTCTCTACCTGCAAGTTGGAACTCC
>CAUYRH010020905.1:0-81097 GCA_963574655.1 Perodicticus potto | reverse complement strand
TTTGATCAGGTCCCAGTAGTGTATCTTTGATACTGCTTCAATTGCCTGGGGAGTCCTCCTCATAAAATATTCACCCAAGCCGATTCCTTCAAGAGTTTTCCCTGCACTTTCTTCTAGAATTTTTATAGCTTCATGTCTTAAGTTTAAGTCTTTAATTCAGTGAGAGTCTATCTTAGTTAATGGTGAGAGGTGTGGGTCCAGTTTCAGCCTTTTACAGTTCGCTAGCCAGTTCACCCAGTACCATTTGTTAAATAGAGAGTCTTTTCCCCACTGAAGGTTTTTAATTGGCTTGTCAAAGATCAAGTAAAGGTAAGTAGCTGGATTCATCACTTGGTTCTCTATTCTGTTCCAAACATCTACCTCTCTGTTTTTGTGCCAGTACCATGCTGTTTTGATCACTATCGATTTATAGTATAGTCTCAAGTCTGGTAGCGTGATTCCTCCTGCTTTGTTTTTATTTCTGAGTAATGTCTTGGCTATTTGAGTTTTTTTCTGATTCCATATAAAATGAAGTATTATTTTTTCAAGATCCTTAAAATATGACAACGGAGTTTTAATAGGAATTGCATTAAAATTATATATTGCTTTGGATGGTATAGACATTTTAACAATATTGATTCTTCCAGCCATGGGCATGGTATGTTTTTCCATTTGTTAACATTTTCAGCTATTTCTTTTCTTAAAGTTTCATAGTTCTTTTGAGAGGTTTTTAAAAAAATTTTCTCTTCATAAATACTTTTTAGGCCATCCTAGGAAATTCAGATTTATGTGGTAGTCATTACCTAAGTTATTCACATAGTAAACATTTTAGAAGTTTTTCTTTTCATAGATATTGGAAAATTATTTTTTCTTAAATTATTCTATATTCTCCCAGAGCTATATGAGAGTGCCAATAGGAAGGACACATTTTCAATCTTTCTAAGTAGGTAATTTAGACATGTATGGAATAAACAAATAACAAATGGGAAAATTTCACATCATATTTTCCTGAAATAAAATGTGAGCCCAAATAATACCACCATATGCACAAAAGTTATTATGAAAATTTGTTTTAAATTCAATTCTAATTATAAATTTTATTATTGGAACATTTAAGTTACATTTTTAAAGTATGAAATATAGTGCAAGAATAATATGTTCTCAGATTAGTCAGCTATTATGCTGCTCTTGCACTCATTAGTTAAATATTTGTGATATCAGGTAACATCTCTTTTTCATTTGTGATTGGTGGGGAATTAAGATATTTTTAGAGTAATTTTTTCTACATTTTCTTTCTCTAATCACAATTAATGTTCAATTAATGTTCTTTTTTTTTGTTCTTTTTTTTTTTTTTTTTTTTACAGTGTTTGGCCGGGGCCAGATTTGAACCCACCACCTCCGGTATATGGGGCCATTGCCCTACTCCTTTGAGCCTCAGGCACTGCCCACACTTAATATTCTTTATTATATCAATACAGAATGTATCTTGAATGTTTTGTTTTTCTCCTTAATAAATTCTGAGATGATAAAGCTAACATTTGCCTTTAATCTAGTTTCATAATGTATGAAAAATTAACATATTTTCTTAAATAATTTGTGATCTAAATGGAATTAAATAACTAAAAATAAAACATATACTTACAAGTTATTTTTGCTGCATGTTAATTTTATTTTAGAAATGCAAATATACCAAAAATTTCAAAGGCTTAAAATTATGATCTATTATATGTCTATCCAAGGAGATATATATTATGCTGACTTATTAGTACTAAAAATTGTATAAGTGTGTTGCTTTACAAAGCTCATAATGCTCTTTCTAAATATATCTAACATAAACTGAATATATATTTTTGTATATATTTAGCTATTGGAAATTCTTAGTAATTGTTATGTGTTTATGAAATTAATAACTTTCATAATCATAACTACTGGAACATTTTACTCTTTCAACAAATCACATACCTGTCAACTTCAAATCAAGTAGAATTTCAACATGCAAAGCACACAAAGAAATCATCATTGAAAGTTATATTTAGGCCACTTACTCAACTTTGAATATAAATATGCATTGTTCGTATTACTAATATTGTTGTAGTGTCTACCTGTGATAAAGACCTATGGAACTGAATGACATCAAATACACTGAATTTAGGAATTGAAGGATTGATATTGAAGAAGGAAGATGCTGAAGGTAAATAGCTGATCCGCTTGAGAATATCAAGACTGCTGCCAAATTTATGCATCCCTAAAATATATTACTTCAATTTAAGTCACTTCTTTGAATGAGGGTAATGTTAGAATTTTTGTATGTTTAATACCACTTTTATTTCTTTTTCTCTGAATTATATATTCATGCCTCATTTTCTGAATGCTAACACTCAAGATATACATAGAGATATCTGGAGATGGGGTGAGCGTCTGTCTTTCAATCTGTGGTCTAACTCTATAGACAGAGCTAATTGAGTCTGTTGAAGAGGGCTGTGATGGAAAAAGCGATTCTGCAAATGGATTAGAAATTAGAAAGCTCTGAATCAAAGGATTCTTATATCATTAAAATGCCAGAGAAAGAATACTGTGGTTTCTTGAGGCAAGTGCCCAGGCTAATTTCTTAAGGATTTGCATTTTGGAGTGGATTGACAAGGTAGCTGTTTGAGGCTAAGGTTATCTCATTCAAAGAAAAGAACAAAACTTTGGCTGGTAAATCTAAAAACCTGAATTTGATGAATAGAGCTGCACAAGATTTTATGCTTTTTAGTTTCCTGCAAGCCTTATATAGGTCAATGTGCATCTGATCACCAGGAATCACTCACGACAAATAGTGGATATGCCCTAGAAAGTGAAGATTTCTGACTACACACACGCAGACACCCCTATACTGCTTGCCATGATCCCAATATGATCCCAACACTGTGCTTCATATAGGTATATAATAAAAATTATGGAGCATGTTTCCTGCTAAATACCTTGAATTCTTTGAGGATCGAGACTAAAATAGGCAACTTTGCCTGCCATGGTTAGTAATGTGCTTATCTGGGACATTTAAGAATTCTAACTTCTCTTCTTCGGTTGGGTATCTGAAACACTTATAAAATAAGGAGCTCAAATTCAAGAAAATAAGACATTTGGGGTAAGATAAGTAGAAACAGAAGATGAGAAACAAAGAGGTGAATCCACTTTGTAATTATTGCAAGATGGCAGGAGGAATTAGAAATACCACCCTACCAGGTCCCACTGGGGACACTGATGGGAATAATGAGGCAGCACTTTCTCGTGGTGCCGAGAAAAGCAGCCATTCAAGACCACGCAGCTCATGTTAGAATTACAGCCCAAACAAGGCTGCTAAATTTGGTAAATAAAAATACAGGATGTCTAGTTGGATTTGAATTTCAGATAAACAATGAATAATTTGTTAGTATAAATATGTATGTCCCAAGCAAATATTGATGTTATCTCTGGATCATTCAAAGGAATTATTATATGGGGCATGATTATGCTAAAAATTAATCATTGTTTATCTGAAATTCAAATGTAACTGTGTATCTTGTATTTTATCTGGCAACCCTAAGCCCAATACCCTTCTCCCAACCCTCTCTCCATCTAAAAGTAAGGAAGAAAGGCAGGAGGGTAGGAAGGAAGGAAGGGAGGGAGGGACGGAAAAAGAGAGAAGGGACTGTTTTGTCCAATAAGAGAGAAACACATTTACTCTAAAAAGAAATCTAGGTCGCCACAACTGACATAACTGAAGGGAAACCTGGTGACTCACTCCTGTAATTCTAGCACTCTGGAAGGCCGAAGTGAGTAAATCACTTGAGGTCAGGAGTTCAAGACCAGCCTGAGCAATAGCCAGATCCCCATCTCCACAAAAAAAGAAAAATTAGCCAGGTGTGGTAGTGTACTCCTGTACTCCCAGCTACCTGAGAGGCTGAGGCAGGAGGACCACTTCAGCACAGAGAGTTTGAGGAAGGCTGCTGTGAGCCATGAGGATACCATGGTACTTTAGCCAGGGCAACAGAGTAGCACTTTGTCTCAAAAAAATTAAGCCTGCATAGTCTCTGAAAAAAAAATACACGTGCTTGAAAAAATTAGTCATTTCAAATATTTTTAAAATAAATGAATATACATTTTGAATATTCAAACTACATAGATACACATAAAGAAAATTTAATCTACTACTTAGTGTCCTCCAATTCTGTATCCTCAAAGTGACCCATATTCACTGTTGATGTGTTTTCATGTGCATTTTTGCTATGCTCATACTTACACGTATTCTCATAGAATTCCCTTTTAATGGGATCATGTTGCTTTGCAACCTGAGTAACGCACTTACTTAAAGCTCACCTAATTACAGAACTGGAAGATTGCAGTCACACTGTTGGCCAAGCTGAATTAGCATCCTTATTCTAATGTTCTCAGCCTTGACTGCACAAATAACTCCAATGTCCCTGTGACTCCCATTCCTCCTGGGATCATTATCTTTCACCCCATACTACTTGATACAGTAGCCACTAGTCACATGTAGCTGTTAAGAATTGAAACTTATGGCGGCACCTGTAGCTCAGCGAGTAGGGCGCTGGCCCCATATGCCGAAGGTGGAGGGTTCAAACCCAGCCTCGGCCAAACTGCAAAACAAAAAAATAGCTGGGCTTTGTGGCAGGCGCCTGTAGTCCCAGCTACTCGGGAGGCTGAGGCAAGAGAATCGCCTAAGCCCAGGAGTTGGAGGTTGCTGTGAGCAGTGTGATGCCACAGCACTCTACTGAGGGCGAAAAAGTGAGACTCTGTCTCTACAAAAAAAAAAAAAAAAAAAGAATTGAAACTCAGCTTATCCAAATGAAGATGTGCTGTGAGTGTACAATACACACAGGATTTTGAAATGTAGTTGCAAAATAAAAAATCTCATTAATTTTTTACTGATTACTCATTGAAATGATATTATGTGGGATATAATGAATGAGGTAAAAATGCATTATTAGAGCTAGTGACATCTATCTCGTTTTACATTTTTTAAATGAAACTACTTGAAAATTGTAAATTACACATGCAATTTGCATTTTATTTCTATTGGCAGCGCTGTTCTAATCCAAAATCCTCCAGAATGACATGAGTTTACTGCAGAGAGTACACAAGATGATTCCTTGAGGATGTAACTTTTATTTTTATTTACTTTTACATCATAAGTTTTTAATTTTTATTTTTGTGTCTGTCTCACAATGTATATAATATACTATCATGATACTAAGTGTATATATATAAAATCTGCAATCAATGAACATACACTTATTTGTGGATGTATTAAAAACATCCACAAAATGTGCAAAAAAAATTAAAGCATGTGCTGACCATGATTTGCAGGAGCCAGCAGACGGTCCATCTTCCTGTCTCTCCTGTTGCTTTTCTTTATATGGTTCCCCTTGGTATGGGATTGTCTTTTCACTTCTTTGTACTGATTTCATTCATTTTTTTCTCCTGAATCATGTCTGAAAGCTCCCCAGGGAGGAGAAATGGAGCTATAAGCTTGGGCTTCCTGTCTTCTGGATCTTAGGATTTGGTGTCCTTGCTCTGGGGTGCCCTGAACATCCCCCCTGGCAGGGCTGGGCTGCTCCTGGCCTTCCCTGTATGTTTTCCTCCCAGACAGCCAAGTCCAAACCCCACAGCACAGTCCTTCTCCCTCAGACTCTTCTGTAGCACCTCCTGCATCCCCTCTGGGCTATGGAGGTTACAAAGGAGAACCAGGTTTATGCTGTTTTGATCCTGACAGATGACAAGATGAGAAAGAAAGGTAAAGTGAGATACCTGGGTAGACGGATTCCAGGGGCTCAGACCACATGATGATTCTCAAGTCGATTCCCATTGAATGAAAACCAACATTGTCTTGACCTAGATCATTTGAATTAGAAAGGTGTTATGGGAGTTCATTAACACTGTAACACTTTCTTCCAAGGAACTTCTGTTCTGTCATTTCCTTTGAAGGCAGTATGCTGAGGCAGCGATGAGAAATACAGGAAAAACATGTGCGTGGTACACCATCGCCCAGGGGAGAAAACAGGGACAGGCTTTTTCAAGTTTTGCACTGCACTCACCAATGGGTCAGGTCCTGGCACACATGCACACACACAGGGATGCACACACATGTGTACACACACACAAACACACACTGCATTTCCTGCTCCAGGCTTATTCCCCCTAAAATGGAACCCTGCCTTTGCTTCTGATGATTTGCATCCCTCTTTCTCACTCCCACACTCACTCTCTCTTATGCTCAGAAAACATTGACAGCCCGAGAGCCTGTGCTAGGGAAGGTCTGGTGACCACATTCAGGACATTGGGGTGTGGTGTTTTAGGTTGAATCTTATTGAAATTGCCAGTATCGGATGGTTTCTGGCCTGCAAAATGGCTGTTTAATATGGTTCAGCTTAATATTCATGCACTTACATTCCTCTTATAACAGAGTTGTCAAAAACACAAATTGTGGCACTTGACTTATGGTTTACTAGTTTTGAAAACTTAAGTTTGAACTTATTTAACTCATCTGCATCTCATTTTCTTCATATAAAAATGGAGATCATAATAGGCTCTTCTTCTTTGAGCTTTTGTGAAGTTCACAGACTTATTCTTTAGAAAGTACTTAATATATATTGGCCAGCACATTGTAAGTGCTCAATAAATGTTATCTGCTATTATCATTTTTACTGGGAGTTGTTAGCAACTGTCATTCACTACAGAAGTCCATGCACAGCTATTTCTGTTTGGAAAACAATGAAAAGACCTGCTCCTATACCAGAAAACTTCCCAGCCAGCAAAACCACAACCCACATCAACACGGAAATCTGAATACTTTATCTAAACCATAAAAATTCAACCTAAATCCTTCAAAGAAAGCAGTTAGGAACTTTAGCATTTGACTTTTGAACAGAGAAGAACACGACGGCTGCGAGGAGGACCCAGAGCACACGAGGGTGCAGGGAGGAGGCAGCAGGTGGCCTTGCTGGCTGGGTCTCACTCTGGGCAGGGTTTCGGTGTCTAGAGACTTGCTTGTTTATTCTGAATGAGAGCCAAGGGCCCAGTGCCCTTGTGAGGAGTTCACATTGAGTTTCATGTTTGTGCAGGGAGGGCTTGAAGGGCACTGTGGCCACAAGGACTGATGGACAGATAGATAGACATGTCTGGATTTGTGACTGAGCAGCTGACCAGTGCCAGCTTGCTAGTGAGGACATGCTCAATTTAACATGGGCTGCTGATATCCCAAGACAGAAATCATCGATGTTATTAACTGTCTTCCTACAGGCAGGTTGTGCTAATGCCCGGCCTGTGCCCACACGGCTACGATTCCCAGGGGTGGATTCCGGGAGCAGAACCTGTCTCCATGGACAAGGTGGAGACCAAGAACTCCTTTCCTTGGAATTGTCACAAGAGGCCACCACAAGAGGCCAGGTTAACTAGTCCAACAATCAAAGGTCTTATTCATAAGAGAGATTGAAACAAAGAAAAATCAGACAAGTAGATGTTAGACTAAATCAACTGGTCAGTATCAAAAAGGAGCGTAAGACCAAAGAGAGAGTAGAGCCTTGGGTGCAGGGAGAGGTGGGGTTACCTTTAATGTTAGTGTGCACGGGTCTCGGTTTTACCATCTGAGACATGACGATGAAAATCTGACTCGTGGGCTGTTGAGAGATTGAAAGCACGTCGTGACGGTGCCTTGCCCGGTACACCTAAGTTCACTCTCCGCCTCTCTGCTTGTGGAAAGACATTCCAGGAAGGAGTCAACAATTTAGGCCCTGACAGGCACATGTGGCACTGCCCCCTCCCCCCCAAAAGCAGCACCTCCCTTCTCCCTTCCTGGATTCCCCCAGAAGGCCCCAAGGGCTCCCAGGCTAAATGCCAAACCACAGGACTCTGCAACTGGCTTTCAGGGACCCCCTCCCTTTTACCGCCTCCGACTGTGGCTTTGCATGGCAGTCCTTCCCTGGGCTCCTCCCCTGGAGGGTGAGGCCCACACTGCCCTGGCTTGCTGTGCCACACTCACAGAGGATCCTAAACCAACACCCGCAATCTGTGTTTATTCTAAGCATGCAGAGGAGCCAACGGTTACAAAAGGAGCTGCCTTCCAGAACTTTCCATGATTCCCATCAGGGTGCATCAGTCAAGCTCTCTACCTGGAAGGAGAGCTGGGCTTTCTCCTTCCAGTTCCCCTGAAAGGACCACACACTAGTTGCCTTCTGAGATCCCTCTCTTCCCCCACTGACAATGCAACGCAGTGCTGCAACTTATTGAAGATGAGAACTATTAGAGAGATGGTGCTGAAAATGGAGGCTACGGAATCTTATATATTCATGGTTGCCAGGGATTGAAAGGCTTCTTTACAATATTTCATATTTTAACTATTTATGGAAACATGTAGAGAGAAAAGTGCACAATTTGTAAATAGACAGCATGGATTGGATGGCAGGGAGGATTTAAAGCTAGAACTGAGTTTTAATCTCTTTAGCTAGACCATGCAGCCTCTTATATCCTTCCTTAGGAACATTTTGAGTGTATTTATTACAACATGGGGCAAACTGGAGCCAGCTTGCACTAGCTCAGAAGAGCCCATTATTCCTATCCCTTCCTAGTTCCACATTCAGTGACCTTACATTGGAATTTGAAATTAGGATTGTGGGAGAATTTATACACAGAAAGTAACAGGTGATAAGTAATATTCATAGTCCCTCCATCCCCCAGCAGACAGTTATTAAACATTTACCAACAGACCATTGCTTACAACTCTCCTAAAATGTGTGAACAAAATTTGAGTAACTATCTGGCCACCTCTAGTTTAGCTCCCCCCGCCCTTTTCTCAAAAATAAAATGCAAAAAACTTCATTTCCCGTTATCCTGCCCCGAGAGTACACAGCCTTTGCCATCTTCCTTCTGGAATTTCTCACACGCTTGACAGCTGCTGCACTCAGCCTTTTCTCCCCTTTTCTGCTTTCTGTTAAGTGATTGCTGCGCTTGCTTGAGTGTGTGTAAGCGATTCCCCAGAGCCCTGTCCAGGTGGTGGATGTGAAAACCCCCAGCACTTCCTGGATAGAAACCTGTGCTCTGTGGCTGACAGGGAGGCCTCCGAGAGCCTGCGTGACCCCTCGGAGCCTGCACGACCCCTCGGAGCCTGCATGCACACACTTCCTGGCTGTCCCTCTGTCAGCTGACTTCCCCTACCCCTATGACTTTCTCAGTTTATTGCATTTCCAACCTGACTGCAGACTGCCCTCAGGACAGATCAGAAACAGTAAGGAGGACAAAGCGCAGTTCTGCCCTGACCCTCAGTCCCTCCTCTTCAAATTGGGCAGTTTGGGCCAAACGATGCTCTCCCTTCCCCCTCTGACTCAGGACACCAGCCTGTCCCCACATGGCATCCCTTTCTACAGCCTGACTGCACAGGGAATTCCACTTTTCACCTGGGTAAGGAGGGGGTGGGGCAAAACACTGAAGGAATCTTTCAAAGACCCTCCACCTGACCCCTGTCTGAACAAATAATTAATCTCTTGACAAAGCAGCCCGCTGATGGGTCCAGGCTGTGCCTGTGGATTTATGAGGTGACGTCAGTTTGGAGACTGGGACGCAGGCCTTGAGCTGTGTTTTACACACTCCTCAATTGTTTTAACGGGCCTGCTCCTGAAGGACGCCAAATCCCTCCCCAGCTAAGCTTTATTAAAATGGCAAAGATAGAGAGGAGTGCTTTTCCAGATAAATCAGCCCACTTAGACTCTGCGCCCTCCCCTCCACCTCTGTCTACTGGAAAGCTCTCCCAGAGGGAAGGGAATGAAGAACTGCAAAGTACTTGCAGGTACACGCCTAATGCCTTAAACTCTCCATTGTGTTAACAGCTATTCATGGGCTGGGCTTGAAAGAAATAGATGGATTCTCAATCTGACCAATTTAAATAATCCTTAAGAGAGAGCTAAGGAGGTAGATTTATGTCCTTAGTAACTAAATGACACATCAGAGTTTAGCCTGCAGGCTGGCTCTTTGCACTCAGAGTATTACAGTGCAACTCCCTGAGAGAATCCAGATAAAACTGGGCTTAAAAAATGTCTTTAAGGGGGAGCTGAGGGGAGGGAGAAAAAGGTTAGAAGCCAGAGTGAAAGAAAGGGGAGGGAGTGAAAGTCAACGGGAGAGGACAGAAGCAAGCTGTTCTAGAAACAAAGGGAGATAAAGAAATAGAAGAAAAAAAGTTCTTCCACTTCTATCTAAGTATGTGTCTATACACATGGAACACACACATAGGATATACACACATGTAGTCTCTCTGTTTATACACAGGCATTTGTCTATTTCCAAGACTAAAGAAATATAAAGGCAGAGACTTACTTCTATTTAGAATTCCAGAAACATACATTGATTATTGAGATGAAGGACCTCAGGGACCTGAAATACCTCATTTATGGCAACAGAATAAACACTGTCATTGCAACTTAGTATTATATTTGGGAAATGGTGATGGTGAAGGAATGATCTGGGGGAAAGAGCAAGGATTTAGTTAAGAAGTGGGAGAAAGAAAGGGCCCTTCAGAGACGAGCGTCCTCTGTGCTGTGTGTGTGCACGCCTGTTAGACACATGGGCACTGAGGCGGCAGCCTACTAAGGACTGGAATCCAAGGCAATAATCTGAAACGCTATGCCCTGACCCCAGCACTTCCTGTATTTGTATCAGGACTGTAGAAGGCTGAGCAACCTAGAAAAATTTAATGCACAAAATACGTGACTAAATCTACCAGCTCTATTTAGGCCAAATTGAATTTGAATTCAATCATTTCTGACTCTAAGACCCATCTCTTTCTACTATTTCACATTCATGTGGCAGTTGCTCCGCAGTCAAAACCTCACATTCATGTGGCAATTGTTACGTAGTCAAAACCATGCATGACAGCTGAAAAGGGACTCCAGGGCTAGAAACCACAAAGTTTGTAAAGATCACTTGGATGAGACTTGTGTCATCTGGGATTGCAGGGAAGCTTCCTCTGTCCCCTCTCTGTCCTCACTCACCACTCCATAGCCCTCTCTGCAGATTCCCTCAAGGCCAAGGAGGACAACCTTCCACCACAGAGAAGGACCAGCCTCTGTGAAGTCCTCAAGAGCAAAGGCCATGAATGCCTCCTACAATACCTGCCGTTCTGACAGTGTATGGCCCAGGGAAGGCTTCAAGAAGCCATTTACAGAATTAAACATGCTCTGCTCTGTGGACTCTGGAGCAAGATAAGCCTGCATTCTAGAAGTTTGTAATCCACATGAAACTGGATTTATACTCAGACACAACTAAATGTAGCGTGCAATGTATGTGTTTTATGCATTCTATCCTCAGACCTAGTCAGAGATGCAGAGGTAGGGACATCCCACAGATAATTTCTGGTAGGGACATCCCACAGATAATATCTGGCAGATAATTTATGGTAGGCTAGGGAAGGCTTACCATGACTCCTCAGGGTTAGTTCACAGCTTTTAGAATTAGCTGAATTGGAGGGCCAGGGTCAGTTAGAATTTCAGAAGAAAATATATCAAATAGAAAAAACCCTAACAGGTAAAATCAAATTTTGTCTCTTAAACCTAAATGCTGTATCAACACAGTATTAAGGCAGTCCCTTGGAAGCAAAGTTCTTGGCCCAAAGTCTAGATTTGTTCTTCACTCACCCTCCCCTACCCACCCCAAGAGTGGAGTTAAAGGGAAAAGACAGTGAATGCCTTCAAAGAACTTATTGTCTAGTATGAAGACAGACACACAAGTAGAGTCTTGAGAAATAACTCAGTAAGATAATTGAATTATATTACATATGCCAGAGGAGTAGGGTAGAAGAAATAAATAATTCTGCCTGTGAGAGTAAGGCAAGGCTTTACAAAAGATGTGTTGCTTAAACCAATACTTCATGTAATTTCCTTTGTAGATTAGGTGGGGGAGGGGCTCTCCTGGTAGAAGAAAGTGTTTGCAAAGAGACAGAAGAGTGAGAGAGTCTGATACACTGAGATAATTTATAAGCACTCTGTACTCAGTGGCTAAAACCATTAAGTCACTTTGAGGTTGTCCCTCCCAAGCCACTGCCCTCAGTCATGCCTTTCTGGCCTTGTAACAGCATCTTGGACACAGGTTCCTAGTGGTTAATGTTTGGCTACTTTAAGTAATTAGAAATGATCCAATTTAAGTTTATAATCTCAAATTCCATTTAAGGTTTTTCTCTTCCCTGTTTATTATTAGAAGCACCAGAAAATAAGTGTAGGGCTGGGAGTGGGGTCTTTTAGTGCTGATCTCCTTCCCTTTCTGTGTTTGGGAGTTGGGGGATGGCACCCCAATGCAAACTTTTCCCTCCCCTCTCCAAGTCTCTGGCCCATGTAAGGTGTTGGAAAGATAAGAGAGGAAGAACAAATGTATCTTACTTAAGTAGCTTCCATCACAGTCTTATTTCCAAGGCTGTTTCTGTCATTCTGCTCACGTGGCTGATGGCAGACAACTTCTCCACATGCTATCTCTTGACCTCTTTGGGGGAAGGGGATTCATGTCAGTTGCCTGACTTGGAGAGAGCAAGTTCCAGCTTAATTTTTTCTAAAAGCATTTTTCTCTGCCTTATGGTGTCACAACATATTGTTGCCAGGTACTTGAGTAGAGAGTAGGAAAGCCAGACTAACAGCATAAACCCAGCTCCATCATGTGGTGTCCATTTGGCCCAAGCAAATCTCATGTTTCCATGCCAAGACAAAGGAGGGAATGGGAATGTTCTCCTTCTCTTGCCAGTTGTCTTTTTTCCTGCTGTGGATGATGAGAGGTGGGGGAGATACATGCAGAGTTCATCAAGTGCGTCACATGTGCTGTTCCAGCAAACCTCTAATGAGGGACTGGGGTTCCAGCACTCATTTCCTGGACCATCCGCAGTCTCAGAGACTGATTATCTTGGTTGGCCCTCACTTAGCTTGGGCAAGAGGGTGCATCACGCTCCCTGCTCAGCCTGCAAGTCACCCATCTGATGACTGTCCCCTGCGTTCCTCCTTTGTCTTCTACGTACAGAATCGGCTCAGGCAGGGGAGCAGGACTAGGGCTGCAGTGTTGATGGTGAAGGGGATGGTTTTGAGACCCCAAGAGAGTTCCACCGAGCATCTTATTTTAGAGTCTACTTTAGAGGCAGTGTAGAAAATAAAGGGAACACGTTAAGAGGCAATTGCCAAGTCTGCTGAGAGATAGTAAGAACAAGGCTAAGAAGGAGAGGAAAAGAGGTTAGGAGTAGATTTGAGAGTGAGAATGATTATGGAATATTGGAGGACGGGGGAAAGAGATGTATTTAACATTTTTAAGCTTTCATTTCAGTGACAGATTTCATTCACTGAGCTGAGATATCAGAGGGTGGGAGTGACAGGAGCTGGGTGGGAGAAGAGTTGAGGGAAGGAAGAGGAGAATGTTCGGTGGGGCATGTTATAATGTAGTTGCCTGAGATAAGTCCAGGCAGAAAGAGCCATGTGGTCCAAAATACAGAAGTATGAGAACTTAGAAAAGATAAGAACAGAAAAGAGTTGGGTGTGAAGGAGAACATCTACATCTTTTATGAAAATGCAGAAGAATGCTAAATCAGGGGATGGGGAAAATGTGTTGATCCCAGAGGAAGGTTATAGGAAAAAGGGAGTAATACAGGTAGATATCAGAACTATAGCTGTAAGCAAGAAAGACAGCCAGAGGGGTGTATGGATGGGAGCAACAAAGCAGAGAGGACAAGCACTGTATCTGTAGAGGTGTTGGGAGAAGGAATGTGCTAGAACTAGGGAGCCACTTCTATCTGATGAAATATAAATTGAAGCTATGCATTTACTTATTTGATGGTTTTATAATCAGCCAAACAGTGATGTTACTCAAAGCACAAGGCTCCAGAAAGAGCTGCCAGCAAAAGGAGAGGAAGAAGGGTCTCTTTCCAGAAAGAATGCACCAACTAGCCAATCAATGTATTTCAGGCTTATTGGCTATGTGAATGTCATTGTGAATAGATTCATCAAAATACCATTGGCTGATCTTTTTCCCTCACTGAAAGGAATTGCATCGGTTTAACTTGGAGTCTCATCTATGCTGGGTGAACAGATTAAACTGTCTCGGTCTCTACAGTAGCAAAGCTCAGGACCGAACACCGAAGCGGAACTTGAAAGTCCAGCCAGACCCAAGTTCAAGTGAGCCATTCTGGTCCTTTTCTCTATTGTACTGTCAATGATCCCATTATCTGGGAGGAGGGTTTGCAGGCACTCCATGCCCATGACCTGGACTGGAAGTGGTCCCTCTTACTTTTTCTGCCATGCTACACTGACTGGAACTCTGAGAAATTTCCTCCAACTCCTGAATTCTTGTCATACCTTCTACTTGCTTTTTCCTCTTTCCCCCTTCTTTGACAGATGCAGCCAACTCATTCCTTCTTACTTAATGATATTCTATTACTAGTGGTAGACCATTAACACTCTTTCATTTTATTCACCGTCACCTGCTATCATTCTTTTGCTCAAAACCCCTCAATATTCCTCAATAGTTCCTTATTGCCCAGTGTACTGTGTGTGAGTTCCTTAGCTAGGCATTTAAAATCCTCCCCAACATTGTTTATCCTCAACCATCTGTGACTTATATTACAGCCAAACAGGACTTTTGATGGTTCTTGAACCCCACTGTGTGTCTGCACTTCTATGAGTGCTGCATCCCAAATTGAGATCTGGTTCACACTTCATGAAGCAGCTGGTTTCTGTGCCCACATCTTGAAATCTATTTCTATTCCTGCAACTAGACATAAACTCTTCCAGGAGCCAATGGAATGTAGTGGCCAAAAGCTTGGATTTTAACAACCAAGTGTCTAGGTTCAAATCTCAGCTATACCATTAGCTGATTAGGAGATCATGTACAAGTCACTTTTCACTTTGTGTCTGTTTATCTGGAAAATAAAGAATATTAATCAGATATTAAATAAAATGGTATACATTCAGTCTAGTGCCTGTAACCCTATACGCATGCTGCAAACTTAAGCTAGGGTGGCAGATGCTGCTGCTGGCCCACACACATCCTCCTGGAATTTGTCTCTACAATCTCAGGGCTGTTTATGGACATTTGTACTACACAGTCATAGTTAGTTCTCATATAGGACAGATTGGAAGTGTCTGAGACATAATTATTCTCCTACGAAGCAACCCTCACGCAATGACAGATGGAGAGTTAATGAGTAAATATCCCTTGTTTGGAATAATTCTGAAGCATTTTCTATAGTGTGGAGAGCATACACTCTCTAGTGTCTTCCAGAGTTCTCTAGCAGGCTCTAATGCCAGTTGCACTCAATAGTAACTGACTTGATAGGTACCTTTTATCAGCTCCCCTCCCTTCTCTGAGTTACTCTCCATGCTCCTACATGTATTTCCTGGGATCATCTTCCCAATAAATTAATTGTACTATACTTGGATTCTTGTCTTGGGGTGAGATTCAGGAGAAATCTAAAATTATGACAGCTATTTTTGTTCTTTTTTTTTTTTTTGGAGACAGAATCTCACTCTGTTATCCTGGGTAGAGTGCAGTAGTATCATCATAGCTCACTGCAACCTCAAAGCCCTGAGCTCAAGTGATCCTCCTGCCTCAGCCTCCCAAGTAGCTGGGACTACAAGCACCCACCACACCCAGCTAGTTTTCATATTTTTAGTAGAGACAAGGTCTTGTTCTTACTCAGGCTAGGTCTTGAACTCCTGAGCTCAAGTGATTCTTCCACCTTGGCCTCCCAGAGTGGTAGGATTACAGGTGTAAGCCACTGCACCCAGCCCATAATAGCTTTTATTTATTAGAGATGCCTCTTTTTTCTGAAACCAGCAATAAATCACTTTGTTTGCTTAGTCTTCTTATAGTGGAATCTACCATTATTAAGACTTAAAATCCATTAAAAAATTAAAGCCGGACTACAAATAACAATAAACAATGAGCACAGTACCTCCCTCACAGACATTATGCAATCTATATTTGGAGAACAAAAGTATCAGGGGAGATGAAAAGGTTACTCCATGAATATGAAAATAGATCAAGTACTATTAATTGGTCACTACAAGTATTTGACAGACTTTTGTGGTCCAACACACTCTTACTCATGGGAATAGATCTACCTAATACACCTGCAGTCATTCAAGACGCTTTGCCCTTGATGTCATGACCCCCAACTCCTCCTCCCCAGTTAGATCTGAGAGTCATTTGCCATTACTTCACCACTGTTTTCTCTCATTAATACACTTGTGTAACCTTTCATATTTTCTAAAAATGGAAAACATTTCACAGGATTACGTTTTAGGCAGCTGTTTCCTGGAGACCTAGAGGTTCTCACTTTAATCTTCTTAGCACATTCTTCAGGTCATGGTGTGGAGTGGGTGACTTCCGTGAGATTTTTTTGTAGATGGCTAATCCATCCATGGGGTGTGGTTTCTTGCAATAGCCAGTCAGGAAAAATCTTCCTCCCCAAACTCTTGTCCTGACCCTTTCCTGAACTTTGCCTCCCGGATCTTGAGGTCTGTCTTATGTGGATGACAAATTCTAGAATCAGTGAACTGTGAACTACAGCCTGAGGATTATCAACAGGTAATGGTGATACTGCATCAGGTGGCTGCATGGGATCTGTGATTAGAAACCTAAGAATGGCTGTTACCTTCAAGGCTTCCAGCAGTAGCTTTCCAAACTATCCTTCCACAGTAGTTTTTAAATGGTGGTCCATGGACTATGTACAGTAGAACCTTACAGTTGACCACCTCCCTCCATTGGCCACATCCATAAGCTGACCTAATTTTCTTAGACCAGACAAGCATCACATATACTTATCAGTACAGTAAGCCTTGTTCCTGGTGTTGACCACTTCTGCATGTTGATCAATTTGGTATAGTCTCATGAGTGGTCAACTTACAAAGGTTCTACTATATGTAGAAGGACTTCAGGAGCTGCTTAAAATGTAGACCTTATTGTTCTCCCTCGGGAGACTGTACACTGAATCAGAATATCTGTTAAAAGTGCTTCCATTTGCATTTGTTTACAAACTCCCTAAGTGATAAGGCAACCAATTCATCCAAGTTTTAGTACTGAAAGTCCCAAATTGAGGAACCTCTTTAGTTCTAGGCAAGTTGCCAACCTAACGGGTGCATTTAATATGCATTGAATTTTTAGAGTTGCCTTATAGGTGTGTCACAGATGTTACTTTTAATTGGCAAAAGTCTCTGAGCCTTTGAGGAGACTCTAGTCCAGTAGGACATTTAGGGAGAAGCTCCCTCAGACATGGGTCTTGGTAGGAGCCTTTGTTACTTTATTTTTCCTTTCTTTTGAACATCAGATTCAGGGAGTTGAACTTGGTCCCGAGTTTGTAGCAAAGGATTTTATTCCATGTGTACAAGGCCCCACTCTGGAGTTATATGCTCTTTATTCTTGTTTTCCCCCAACTCTCCATGCCTAGCAGAAATTTAAATGTGATTGTTACATACTTGTAAGTTGTTTGTGTCCTTGTAGCACATACAGCACTGTTCCTGTAGATTTCGCATTCTGCTGAAGACTCCTTTCTAACTCTTGCCTTTTTCTGTTAAGTATTGTATTTCATGCGTGTGGCCCTTGGATTTGTTGTTTCTTGTGGTAGGCAGCTCCTATGATGACACCAAAGGACGTGACCTCTTGCTATTCATGCCCTTGTGCAAACACCTTACCTTGACTGTTGGCTACACTTAGTGATTTACTCCTAATGAACATAATATGGCAGAAGTGATGGCATGCCACTTTTGAGATTAGATTACAGAAAGTCTCTGTCTTCCTCTCTCTCTCCCCTGCTTGTTTTGGCGTAAGCCAGCTAAAATTTTGAGAGCCGCCTTATGGAGAACCTAATAGCAAGGAATGGAGAGAGGCCTCCAGCCAACAGCTAGTGAGGAAGGGAGGCCCTTGGTCCAATAGCAGTGAGGAACTGAATCCTGCCAACAGCCTTGTGGGGGGGCTTGGAAGCATATCCTCTCCCAGTCTAGTTGAGACTTGAGATGATGGTAGCTCTTGCCAACACTTGATTGCAGTGTTGGGAACGACACTGAGCCAAAGGACCCAGCTAAGCTGCACTGGCTCCTGACCCATAAATACTGTGATATAATAAATGTTTGCTGTTGTAAGATTAGAATTTGGAGTAATTTGTTACATAGCAATAGATAACTGATATGCTTCCGATCACTGCACCCTCCCCATAGCATGCCTCAGCCACATTATACTTGTCTGCTCCCCGCAGATAGGCAGCTGACCAACTCCAATTCCCACAACTATGCAGCCAGCACTACCACAGATACCTTTAGAAACACCTTCTGGACCTGTCTGAGCCGTTCTCTGGGAGACGTATCCACAGTTGGAAGGCCCAGAGATTATGAAAGCTCTTAGCAATACTCTCCGTTTCTTTAATTCTCAAACTGAGAGTATTGCCACGCAGAATAAAAAAGATATTTTTCCCCCTAAGAATTTTGTTCTAAAAGTAAGTAGCCTTAGAGGGAAAACAAACACCTGATTAATGAGTATTTTAGATGTGGAATGGTGGGTTAAGGAATAGTCAGGTTAGTCTGTGGAGTAACTCAATGGTTGGTGTCCTATCTTGTAAAAGACCCTCAACTATGCCACTTCTTTTGTTCCCCAGGCTGACTGATTCATGCTGGGCTCCAGACAGGAAGGCTAGGAGTAAGGGGAGGAAAGCTGTGTTCAAAGCTGAGTGGACACATCTATAACCATTAAAATAATATTTCTCTGTTTGGATTTAGTAAATGGCCTCAAATTCCTGGAAATGTGTTCAGAGACCCCCGTGGCCATGAGAGGATCTGTCATTTTATTTTTTACAGTAGGCTGAAATATATTTGGAAGTCACTGGACTGTGTCTGTCCTGCATCAAAAGGCGTTTCATAACAAAACACCATCATGCCCCATTTATAGTAATAACATGCTGTGCTCGGCTGCCGTGGGCAAATAAAATATGTTCTTGTAATATAAACAGCCTCACCTTCCCTCCAAAAACTAAAGGGTCATGAAGGATTTATTTAAGTAGGCTTTTGAAATTTGGAGACACATACAAATGAATGTTAAACATCCACATGTGTGTGTACACACACAGATAGATAGGTGGAGCACACAGAGAGATTGTCGTACAAGGACTCTAAGCTCTAATAGGCAATGTTAGGGAAGAAAATAATAGAGCCAGTGAGACATTACAAATCTTTCTGCCCAAGCACCACATTTCTTTTTTTTTTTTTTTTTTTGCTTTTTTTCACAATTGTCTTTGTGGTAAAATACACATACAATTTTTCATCTTAACTATTTTTATATGCACGGTTCAGTGGTATTACATACATTCATGATGCTGTGTAACCATCACCATCATCCATCTCTGTAATTTTTTCATCTTGTAAAACTAAAACTCTACACCCATTAAACAATAACTCCCCATTCCTTACTTACCCCAACCCTTGGAAGCCATCATTCTATGATACTTCCTGTCACTATGATTTTAACTAAGTACCTTATAATACTTTACAGTATTTCCATTTTTAATGACTGGCTTGTTTCATGTACCATAATGTCCTCAAGATATATCCATGTTGTAGTCAATATCAGAATCTTCTTCCTTTTTAAAGCTGAATACTATTCTGCCATATGTATGCACCATAATTTCCTTGCCCATTCATCTATCTATGAACAGTTGGGTTGCTATTGCAAACAATGCTTCTATGAACGTGCACGTACATATATCTCTTCAAGACCCCACTTTTAGTTCTTTGGGTACATATTCAGAAGTGGAAATATTGGATCATATGGTACTTCTATTTTTAATTTTTTTAGGAACTACTATACTATTTTCCACAGCATATGTACCATTTTACATACTCACTGACAATACATAAGGGCTTCAACTTCTCCACATTCTGGCCAACACTTATTATTTCCATTTTTTTTCTGTGTTTTTTAATAGTAGCTCCCCTAATGAATGTGAGGTGGTACCTCATGATGGTTTTGATCTGCATTTTTCCAATGTCTTGTGATGTTGAGCACCTTGTGCTCATTGCCCCTGTGTATCTCTTTTTTAGAGAAATACCTATTTAAATCCTTTGCCCATTTTTTAATTGGCTTGTTTTTTGTTGCTGAGTTTAAGGAGTTCTCTAAGTATTCTGGATATTAATTTCTAATCGGATAATTCTCATATGATTTGCAAATATTTTCTCCCATCCTGTGAGTTGACATTTACATGGTTGATGTTATCTTTTGATGCATAATTTTAAAATATTTTATTAAATCCAATTTGTCTATTTTTCTCTCATTACCTGTGCCTTTATCATTATATCTAAGAAATCATTGCCAAATCCAGTGTCATGAAGCTTTTCTTCTACATTTTCTTCTAAGAGTTTTATAATTTTATGCCTTACATTTAGTTTTTTTAACCATTTTGAGTTAAGTTTTGTATAGAGTGGGAGGTAAGAATCCAAATCATTCTTTTGCATGTGGATATACAGTTTTCCCAGGACCATTTGTTGAAAAGACAGAGGGCTCATCTTACAAAGAAGGAAACTAAGGTCCAGAAAGAGAGGTAGCATATCCAAGACTTGTGGCCTGTCAGAGGCAGGGTGTGAAAAGAATCTGAGCCACCACCTCCTGGTCAGTGCTATCTCAAACATTTATAATTAGCGCATATTTAAACATAAATTGTTTGGAAAAAGAAAATCAGTAATTTTCTTACCTTTTGTGGGTTAACCAATGATATAATTACTAACAAACATAGTCCTCAGGCTGATAGAACACATGATGATTTTTTTTTTGTAGAGACAAAGTCCCACTTTATCGCCCTCGATAGAGTGGTGTCACACAGCTCACAGCAACCTCCAACTCCTGGACTTACATGATTCTCTTGCCTCAGCCTCCCGAGTAGCTGGGACTACAGGCACCCGCCACAACACCAGGCTATTTTTCTGTTTTGCAGTTCGGCCGAGGCTGGGTTTGAACCTGCCACCTTCAATATATGGGGCCGGTGCCCTACTTGATGAGCCACAGGCGCTGCCCCACATGATGATTTTAATGCGCTGTCCACAAATTCTTTGGTAATTCTTCCCTCAAGAGGTAGAGCTTGACTCTCCTTCCATTAAGGTAAACTGCACATAGTAACTGGCTTCTAAAGATTAGAATATGGCAGAAATGATAGTGTGGGACTTCTGAGACTGAAACATACAGTTTCCTCTTTGGGCTCTCCTGATAAGTCCCTCTGGGGACATCAGCAGCTGTGCCTGGCTTTTCACCTTCCCTGTGCTGAGGAACCAGTCTCCTGGCCACAACCATCTGAACGTACCACCTTGGAAGCAAACCCTCCAGCCCCAATCAAGCCCTAAGATCACTGCAGCCCCCACTGACACCTTGACTGAAATTTCATAAAGGAATCCAAGCCAAAACTCCCCATGCTAAGCTGTTCTCAAACTCCAGACCTACAGAAAGTTAGATAGTGAAAGTTTATTGTTTTAAGCTATTAAGTCTTAAAGTAATTCATTATGCAGTAATAGATAGTACAGAGTATTCCCACCACGAAAGTGGCTGCCTATTTTAGTAGAGGATCAAACTAGTCTGCTGGAAAATATTCTTTCTCTCAAGGCTTTAGCGTTTAAGATTCAACAGCAAGAAGAAGAGGGAAGGCTTCATGGCTGTCCTCTGGCTGTCTGTGGCAGCCTGATGAGCCCGGGCTGCGCTACTGGCCCACCGTACATGTCACTGGCATGTGGAGAGATGTGTTCCTTCTTAAGTCTGACTCTGGAGCCATGGGGAGCCTTGGGGAAACTTTCTAGATTGGGATCACATGAAAAGAAAGATTAGGCCTGGGTTCCAGTTCCGGCGCTGCCCAGCTCTGGAAGTGTCACTTTGGCAAAACCTCCTTCCCTTTGTTGGTCTTAAGTTCAGCCTCTTTTTTTTGGCAGCTTTTGGCCGGAGCTGGGTTTGAACCTGCCACCTCCAGCATATAGGGCCAGCATCGTACTCCTTTGAGCCACAGGCGCTGCCCAGTTCAGCCTCTTTAAGTAAGGGAACAATCACCCACACTTTGACTTCTAACTTCCTCCTTAAAATAGTGACCTAAAGACACTGGCCACCATCAAACGACTAATGGACAATTCCCTCTGCATCCCTGGAATTTGCAGTCTGGTTCTTCTTCATCTTTCCTTGCCTTTTTCTTTTGACTTTGTTTATTCACCAAGTTCTTTCAGCTGGGAACTCAACAGTGAAAATAAGTAGGAAAAAAAACTCCCAAGCTCACCTGCAGAGCAATGGGAAGGCAATGTTATTCAAGAGAGCCCAACCCTGAGTCAGATGCCTGGAGCTACCTTCCTTGTTGTGGCTTGGCCACTCACTGGCTGTGTAATCTTGGATAAGTCATCTCATCCTTCCTGACCTCAGCTCCTTTTTCTTTAAGAAAAAAATAATAATTATTATAATAGCCAACGTTTATCAACTGTATTCTAAACACAGGGTTAAGTAAGCTGCATGCATTGCCTTTAACACAACCCTGTGACATATGAATTATTGTTATATAAACAGCCTCATAAAGTCCATATTTTACAGATGAGGAAACTAAGCCTCAGAGATAAAAAGTGTGGAGCCAGGATTCAAACTCAAGTTCTTACCTACCACGGTCATGGAAATTTTGAATCAGTTTCAGCTTGAATCAGGGCTTCTGGGAGCCAGGATTCATAAGAGAGGTGGCATGTGTGAAGAACTGATGGGGTCCGGGCTGCCAAGTGTTTAGTTACACAAGAAATCACTAACTGAACTTATTGTCAGAGAGCCACTGGTTCTAGAAGAGAGGGCAGATTCTTTTCACTTTTGATGCTGGTCACTATAATTTTGTGATGTTGGCAAGAAACCAAAATGAAAACAAAAAGGGCTGGGATATGAGTATGCAGGGCATCCGCAGAACTGGTTAGTGGGGAGTGTGCCCCACCGTGGACATCGATGACCTGGACACTAGTCACAGGCAGGAACTGAATGCCTTTGGTAGCCATTAGTGACAGAATCTCAGCAGTGACTGAAGTCATTACCCCAAATGAGCCAGGGCAGGAGAGGATAAAGCACCAGATATTATGCGGCAGCCCAATGCACCAGTTTGCAGAGCGTGTATGAGACACTCTCTGAGGCTGCCCATGAGACACCAAGGGAGTCAGAAACCCAGGAATACTTGGAAGGAATTTGAGAAGAGAGCTTAACATGTCTATAGAACAGAAGTATATTTTCCTGAAGAAATTCTGTGCTTGCTCTTGGGATCCTATTTTTACCCTCAGACTTGGGTGGTCTGAAAAATGTAGGTTACTGATGATATGGAAGAGAGCTCCTCCTCCATGGGGCTGTGCGAGGGTCTTTCATTTTGCCTCTTGGTTCCCAGAATCACAGAATATTAAACTCCATCTGCAGAACCACCAGGGCTGCCAAGGAGCAATGCAGATGCCTTGGTGAATCTCAAAAGGATTTCTGATGCTAATTTCTTGCCCGTGGGACAAGAAACTGATGTGGAACTATAGTTATCTCTAATTTAGTGGTCCCGCTTCTACTTGGTGAGAAAAGAGAATACTTTCTCAAGCTGACCACAGTGCTCTCCTGGGAAAGACATCTGATCTGGGGCAAAGAGGCATTGTTCTCTGCTGACTGCTAGGAATCAGAGCCTCTCTGTGGGAAGGGGGTTTGCAGCCATCCCCACCCCACTGTACTGAGGTAAGTGCCTGTAGGGAAGAGAGCTGGGGGGAGATGCGGTGAGGAGCACATTCCTCCCACCAGGAAAAAGGGGTTGGAGCCCTTCTGAGAACTGCTTTCTGCTGGGAAGGGGCTGGATGAACCATTTAACCCCACCTTTTGCTTAGAAATGGAGTGATTTCCCACCCAGAGGATGGAGGGGGGAGGCAACAAGGGTAAAGGCTACAGGGCTTGTCCCTCCCCTTTCCTCTCAAATAGAAAGAAGAGGAAAAAAGAGACATTGATTCCTGTCTTCAATTAGGAAGGGGAAGGAGATTCAATACATCTGGCGGGAAAAGAATTGGTTCTAGAGGGCTCTGTGAGTACAGGGGGATGAAGGGAGGAGGGGCGGAGCGCCAGGTGTCCAGACAACAGCCTTGCTCTGCAGGACCCCATGGTCCTGTGTCTCTTAGGCTTTTTCCTCTTCTCTTCTGCCTGGGCTCCTCATCAGGCTAAGGCCTTTGGCTGCCTCCCGCCCAGCCTAAAAGGAGCAGTGACAGCAGCCCAAACCTGGGCAGCCCTGCCACAGCTTTCTCCTGGGGGTCAGTGAGTAATTTGTACAACAGCAAGACCACCCACTAAGGCAGTTCAAGGAGTTCACCACCTGAAGCACTAAGGCGGCTAAGCAGTTTGGTTTTGCCTGTGGAAAGCCTCCTCTTTAATCTCCTCCTTTAAAATGCTTCCAGACTCCTACCTCCTCTAAGAAGCCTCCTTAGATTGGATTATCTCCACAGAAACTGCCTATTCCTCCTCTTCAACCAAGGACAAAACATCAGTCGTGGAGCCGCTGCTCTTTGCTGTTGCTGGCATCTAGGGTGGACTGCCCGCCTGCCTGCCTGCCCACCCTCCTGCCTTCCCCCTTCTTACCCTGGACAGAGCTGATGGTGCAGATGGAGCTGTGGCTAATTTCCTGGCCATCAAGCTCCTATGTCAGAGACCCCAGGTTTGCTAGGAGTCACAAGGCACCAAAGCCTGCAGGCTCCTTAAAGAGGTGGGATTTGCTACATTCCCAAAGGAATCAAGGCCCAGAGGGCTGTGATCAGGATTTCCCTGGGGGTGGGCAGATTGGGTCAGGAAAGGGAGCTAGGAAAGGTCCTTGAGATTTGCCCAGTGACTGAGTAGAGGAGTTATGTGAGCAGAGGCTGGGTGTTTCAAGAATTGTGCAAATGTGGGTCAGCAGCAGTTTTCCCCTCTTTCTTTGGAACATGGTGGTCTAATATAGGCTCACAGTTTCTACTAAGCACCCAGGCACCAGAGAGTCCTTTCTGTCACGGAGGGTGCACTCACCAACCCACTTCAAGTCATGGAGTCATGTGCCATGTCCGGAAAGAGCAGCCATTGGAAGGCATATGGCAAAGTTTCATTCCTGCTTTATGGGCCACTGTGACCTCTGAGGCTTCCAGCCATGATGGCAATAATTAGAACACTAACTTTACATTACACTAACACTACAGGAATTCCGTGTACAGGAATACAGTAGAATCTCCATCCTCAATGAGCCAGTCCTTAAGTTGACCTAATTCTCATAGATTGGACAAGTACCACCCGTTCGTATCAATACAGTAGGCCCAGTTCCTTATGTTGACTACCTTCGTATGTTGACCAGGTTGTTACAGTCTCTTGAGTGGGCCACTTAACAGAGGTTCTATTGTATATATATTAATATATGTATTTCTGCAAAGTCATAGCATCCTGGACTTTTAGAACCGAAGGAGACTATGAACATTGAGGCCAATTTTATTTGGTATGAAACGAAACCAAACTCCAGAGAAGTTACACTATGTGCCCAAGATCACACAACCAGCTTGGACATCTAGACGTTAGTCCCCACTCTGCAAAGACCTTTAACCCTGTGCTATTTTTGTGAGAGACAGTGTCACAGGAAGACCCTAAGAGACCCGAGGCATGGAAAAAGGTTGATGTAGCATTCAAAACAAACACAACACCAAATTTTAAAAGATAGGACTTACAAGTTTTACTAAAGTGAAAATAATTTTCTTTTTCTTCTGGATATTTTGACTGCAAAATTATGCAAAAGTTTATTAGAGGTGAACTTTTCTATTTTTTGTTTAATCCCTGCTTCCCTGGTGCCTTATAGCACATGCTCAGTCTTGTTGATTGGAAAGATAACCCACAGTGAGACATGCCATGTATTTTGAGAGTGAGCACATTTAAATAATGAGAATCTCACAGTCTTGCTTTTCCCTTTAGTTCTTCTCTGAGGGCTTTATGGAAGAGGAGAATTTTTAGGAGATGCATAAGGGCAGGGCAGGGAACAGAGCCAGGATCCCCCAGCTAAGGCTATGCATGGCATTATCTTGGTGATGGTAGCACCTACTCACTGGACACTTGCACCACACCTGGGCTCCTTAGGAACCTGGGAAGCACTGAAGCCTGTTTGGTGGATCACCAGCCCTGCAGGCTTCCTGCATCACCAGCCAAGAACCTACTTGATGAGTGAGTGAAGAGCCAGAAAGACCAGACTGATGCACCCTGGGAAATGGGCTAATTTTAGATCCGGGACTGGGTGGGGATTTGAGGGTGGGGATCTTGGATGGAGGCCACTTGCAGATTCCAGGCTAAAGGCTGGTGCCTAAGACTCTATAAGAATCTTTCAAGACTCATGCAAGAAGACGACTTTGTGGGTCCATGGAACAGGCATAAACAGGTGCAGCAGTAAGGGCGCAGAGGTGTGAAATTTTCCTAGGAAAAGTACAAAAGGTCTTTTCAGTCTAGTAATTTGACATGCACATATTAACACCCTCCAGTCTCTTTCTCCTTTCAGAAGCAGAATTTGCTGTTTGCATAGCCTAGGCGTCCTCAAACTTTTTAAACAGGGGGCCAATTCACTGTCCCTCAGACCATTGGAGGACTATAGTTAAAAAAAAAACAAAACTATGAACAAATTCCTATGCACACTGCACATATCTTATTTTGAAGTAAAAAACAAAAAGGGAACAAATGCAATTCACACCGAAGCATGTGGCCCGTGGGCTGTAGTTTGAGGATCCCTGGCATAGCCCTTTCACACCAATCCTTTCAGGACTGAAAGGAAGCTGTAACTTACAGACCCAGAGGACCGAGAAGGACAGCTAGACAGAGAGAATAAAAGCGAACACAGGACACTGACCACACCATTCAGAGTCACAGATTATCACTCACCTCTGCAGGTAAAGCTGGATGTAAAAGTATGAACTTTGCCTCTTCCTTTAGTATTTTGTAGGTCCCCCCTCCCAATTATTTTAATTTGGAAATTTGTTCTCTTGACGTTTCCAAAGAGCAGTTCAAAGCAATGCACAGAACCTGCTGAAAGCTGGTCTCATGGTCAAGGTATGTGTTGCACATTTTCTTTGATTCCCTCATTTGGGAGAAATTTAGAGGCATGTTCTGATAGGGGGCCAGCTGGTGTCCTTATAACATTGAAAATAATTGACAATGAAAAAGATATGTGGGGGATGGGGGAAATAAAGAAAATTACTTCTTGAAAAAATAAACAAGTACTTCTTAAAATTTTATTTAGGTGATCACTGCTAATCAGATAAACTGTATTTTGAGGCCCTAAAAAACATATATTACCTAAAATCCTGACATAGAGTAATGCCATTTGCAGGACACTGAGCTGAACTTGAGAAGTTAAAACTACAGTCTGCTTAGGAAGGGGGTGAAGAGGGAGAGGGAGGAGGAAGAGAAGGAGGAAAGCCTAGTTTTTCCTTTGTTTCCTTTCAAAATAAAGCAAGAAAGTGCTGAGACACCCTTCTTAGGCTAGCGAGAAACCAAGGCTAATCTCAGGTGGGTTAAGAAGCCAGGGCATCCGGAAAACTTCTAGTCCAGTTGTTTTCTGAAGGATGGGGGATTGGGAGGTGGTACAGCCACCTGGGAACCCTCAGGAATCTGACGCCTCCCCTCTAAGGCCTGCTGCTGAATTCATGACCTTTTCACACACACAGCCAGGAATTGGAGAGCCTGGCAGAGCTCACCTCTCTGCAACCTCCTTGTCCTACCGCCTCCTCAGAGACACAGCTGGGGCCCAGCTGAGCTCAGAGGCCACACCCACTCTCCTCTTCCACTTGCCAGAGGTGTTAGGGGGAGAGGTGATCACCAAGGCAACAGGGGCACACACCTCTACCCTGGGTCACCCCCAGGATGTACATTGAAGAATGGGGCACGTGCCAGCTGGCATTTCCAAATGGGTGATTCTGACACCACTGCCCAGGGATCTCACTAGAAAGTAGGTCCGTGGAGAGAGAAGAAGTCTTGTTTGTATTTCTCAAAACGCATTGCCACTGTCTAGCACAATGCCTGGATCTGACAAATTCTCATCAAATGAATGCAGGAATGAATGAATGAACGAATGAATAAGTGAATGAAGAGTGAAGGCGGCCCCTGTGAGCCCAACCTTCCTGACAATGCTTTATGGTCAGCCTTCCTCCTTTACCTCCCACTCTCCTTTCCTTAATCTCGGTCTTCCTCTCCAAGGGCCCGTTCTTTCAGCCTCACAGCACTTACGAAGCAGAGATGGCATCTAGGACCAGAGTGACCATGCACAAGACTGCACTCAGTCCCCAGCTGCATCCATTTGCTCAGGCTGCCATAACCAAATGTCACACGCTGGAAGCCTTAAACGACAGAAATTTGCTGTCCCGCAATTCTGAAGACCAGAAGGAAGCCCAAGATCAAGGTACTGGTAGGGTCAGATTCTCATAAGACTTCTCAGTTTGGTTCATAAATGGCCACCTCTGGATGTGGCTGTGTCCAAATATGGCCCCTTTTTGTGCCTGTGCAGAGAGAGAAAAAACAATCTCAGTGGGGTCCTCTTTTTATAAGGACGTCAGGTCTCCACCCATATGACCTCATTTAACTTTAATTACCTCATTAAAGGCCCTAACTCCAAATACAGTCACTTTGGGGGTTAAAGCCTCAACCTATAAATTTCTGGGGACACAGTTCAGTCCATAACATTAGTGAAGAAGACTCTGGCCTGAGGCCCATGCTTTAGAAGGCAATGCTCTGGTTCTCCTCTGGTCACACCCTCCCCAGAGAGTGAGGAATCTGTAAGATCATGGATCATGCCCACCCAGAGCTAGTGCTCCACCTTCTAGACCGTATTCTGGCACTTGGGACCCCAAAATTTCTTCCTAAGGAAGGACCATGCCTCCCACTCCAACACACAGCTATTTCTGGGAAGTAGGAGCAAAACTTGGAATGTGGGCTGGTTTGTCTGCACATGAGCACATCAAGGCCCCTCACGTTGTTGGAAAGTGCCCAGGGAGAAAAAGAAAGGGGATAATCCACGTGATCCAGGGGCCAGAGCCTGGGTCTGGGGGCCAGGTCACCACAAGCCACCCTATTGGATCTGGAGGATAGTGAATATTTATTTAATACTTCCTTAGCTTTATGTAGAGCTTTTAGATACTTAAATGTGCTATATGGGCTTCCTTTTTCTCTTACCCTGGGCATAGCAAATTTCGGAGGTGCACCCAAACTTAACACCCCAGTTGCAGTGAGACAGTCCCTGTTTCATTCCTGCTTCTGCCTGATATCTATCTCACAGTAATACCCACAGCAGTATTAATACCATCCTACTTTCATTTTCAAAAATGTCCTATTTGGGAACGATAAATTATATGCTCCTCTCAGCTAAGAAATACACAACAACACAGAATTGAGGAGACAGACCAATAGAAGCTGATGTAGAACAATAAAGAGTTGTTAGTCCGCCCCTGAGCTGGCTCCAGGATGTACAAGACGTACAAGACACGCTTCCTCCCTGGGGAGTTGGCTGATTATGTGTAGGGCATCAGACTCCCGCCTTGCTTTCTCTAGAGAACAATATAGGAACATGAACAGATGTGGCTGGGTTTTTAATTAATCAGGACCCAAATATACAGTGTGGATAGTAAAAGAAATATGACTTTGCAGGATTCTCCAAACTAAAAGCTTCTAGGCTACAGTACAGAAAATGTTGGGAAACGATTTCAACAAAAAGAATAGTAATACGAAAAGAATAAAAATATGTATGCATATTTAAAATAAACAAAAGGAGGCCACGAAACTTCCTTAGTGCCTCCCAGAGCCCAAGGTTATGGGCTGAGCAGAGGTTTGAGGCATTTTCTTTCCCTGCAGTCAAGTCCTTATTTCCAATTAACACTCTACTCATATCCCTTTCTGGGGCTGGGAGCACCAGGAAACTCAAAAACAGGCAGGAACCATCTGGACTAGCTGTGCTGACCTTTGCCTGGTGGTTTTAAATCTCACCTTGTTCCTTCCCACTGAGTCCCTCAAGTCCCTTCTCCAGATGCTAAGACCTATATGTCTTGATCTCATGAAGTCTCCGAAGCTTTGTCACCTTTTCTGGCAACTTACTTCACGTGTTTATTTTCATGAAGCACCTGCCCTGTAGACGACACTCTTCTCGCTGCTCTCTCCTCTGCGAGAATCCATGTGGCTGGGAGTACCACAGAGTCAGCTTTGCAGCCCTGAATCTGTCAGGAGCCTCCAAGGTCACGACCTCTTTGTCCTGCTTATGGGAGATGCTTATTACTGGGGCCTTTATAAATTTTAATATTTAATTAAAACAAATAGATAATATTCCCATGGAACAATATTCAGAATCCATAAAAGGGAATACTGTAAGAAGTCTTACTCAGTTTCTCCCCAGCTCTGTGTATGTTTATTTTCCCAGAAAGATTTGTTCATTTCTCTAACTTTCTTCTTTCTATTTTCCATTTTACAAATATGTATGTATATATATGTATACACATATGTACAAACAAGACTATGCAAAATATATGGTTCTGCACTGATTTTTGTTTTAAATTTTTTTTTATTTTAGAGCAGTTTTAGATTTACAGAAAAGTTGCAGAAGTAGTGCAGAGTTCCCGTAACCACTTCACACACACACATCCACACAGTTCCTGCTGCTCATAATACCTCAATCTTAGTAAGGTCCCATTTGTCACAATTAATGAACCACTACTGAAACGTCGTTGTTAATCAAAGTATGTTCTTCTAAAAAATCAACAACAAAGTATGTACTTTATTCTGATTTCCTTCCAGATCCTAAAATGGCATCCTTAAATTCCCCTTGGCCATACCAGTTTAACAGGGGAGGGCTCTGATCCTGGCTGGTAGAAGGCCTCCTCCTCACTGTGTCTTCACAGGGCAGAGATAAGGAGGTAGAATGAGCTCTCACCGATTTTTTCTTATAAAGGTACAAATCCTACAGGATTAAACCCCTATCCTGTGATCTCATTTAACCTTAATTACTTCCTAAAGATCCAATTTCCAGATATAGTCACACAGGGGGGTAGGGCTTTAACTAGTGAATTTTAGGGTGAGGTAAATTGCTTTTGTTCCTCGAATTTTCCCAGTTTTGGCTACTGGGAACTCTTTCAGTGGTTCCTGTATCCCTCTGACATAATCCTATCCTTGTGTGGGGTTCGGGAGCACTTCTTTACACTGCACTTCCCTTTTTTCATTTAAAGGTCCAATTTAGAAATTAGCTCCTACTATTAAAATTTTCCTTCTTTCATCTACAGCTGAGGAGATTGCTATTGAACAGTCAATAGCTCACCAGTCTCTCATTAACGCACATTTCGGCTGTGTTCAGTCATTTGCTATTAGAATTAATATAGCTTTGAGTAACAGTGTACGTCGATATAGTGTCTGATAGTTTCCTGGATTAGTGTCTTAATCCCTGTGGGCTTCTAAACCAAAATGCTGTAAATTAGGTAATTTGTAAACAACAGAAATTTATTTCTCACAATTCTAGAGCTTGGCAAGCCCAAGATAAAAGGATGGTAAAAACCTACTATCTGCTTCACAGATGACACTTTCTTGCTGTGTCCTCACATGTTCTGGAAGGGATCAGGGTCTCTCTGGGGCCTCTCTGTTATCCACGACACTAATCCCAATCATGAGGGTTACCCTCTCATGACATAATCACACCCCGAAGTTCCTACCTCCTAATACCATCAATACTACCTCGGGAGTTAGTGTTATTAACACATGAATTGTGGGGAGACATAAACGTTTAGTCCATTGCAATGAGAGATTTCTGGGTCAGAAGAATATGCATGTGTCCTTTTGGAGGGTGTCGCTATTGCCCTTCAACGAGTGGCCCTAGAGTACATTTCCATAATTAGTGGTGGGCAGTGCCTGTTTTGCCCAGTTTTTCCCATATGGTGGATAATTAAATATCTTAATTTTTTGCAGATCAAGGTGCACAATATTATAGTCCACTGTTTGGAAGACTGCAGTGAGAAATGCTCCACTGATCGCCTTGCTCGCGTGCCCTCACTCCTGGGCAGATGTGACGCTCTCCTGTATTCTACTGTATCTTAGCAAGAGGCTCCACCCGAAGCCTTCCTGTGTGTCCCTCCTGGTGAGCTCATTCTTGCCCTGTTCCCTGGCTGCCTGTGAGGGGAAGCCTGGATGACGCCAAACCCCATTGCACCGTTGTAACCTCCGGATGGCAGAGCTAGAGGGCACTTCAGACGTCATCTGGTCCTCATTTTACAGTGACAGGCATGACGTGTCCAAGGTCACACAGCTTTAGTGCCAGAGCCTGGGCCAATCTCCACATTTTCCAGTTCTTAATCAGAAGCACTTTTGATGATGCCTTATTTCACTAGGAATTTGCAACAGCTTTTCCTCCAAACCTCTGAAGTTCACTAAAACAGAACAAGCTGATGATCTAAAAGAGAGAGATCCACTTAGCATCAAATGAATGGGAGACCTGGGGTCAGAATCCCCCTGCTGTGTAATAGAAAGCAAGGTGTTGAAGTAAGTGTTAATAAAAATCAAAAAGTGGCATCTGCATACCTCTCAGAGCGGGCCAGAACATTGAGTAAGTATATATGAGCACCTCTCAAAATTTTACTAGTTATGGCAATGACATCAGTGTCTTTTATTTGCAATTAATTTGTTACTGAAACAATTACTCCTGGGTGGTGCTAGAAGCCAAGTGGTTGACAACTCTGTTTTTTGAGGGGCTCTAGTTTCATTTCCCCATTCTTGGGAAACCACATGTGGCAACCTTCCATTCCTTTTTCATACCTGCCTTATCCCTTCCTGATTTCTCCTTATCATTTCTCTCTAGCGTCTTTTCCCCACCGTGACCATGTGCAAATCCTTTCTGTCCCCAGGCCTCTGTGTCCTTATATGTACAACGATGATGTTGTGCTGGATGACGTGTGCATTCCTTTCTGGTCCTGAGATTCCAAACGGCCTTACTCACCATTTCTTCATTATTTTCTCTCATTCTCAACAACACAAGAACTGGGTTGGGAGACTGATAGTCTCTTCCTTGCAGAGATGTCTATAACAGTGTGATTTTTAACAGAGCAGGGTAGCCTCCCTAGCTCATTCTGCCCAGGCCACCACTAAGGCACTTGGGATCAGCTCAGACTCCTTAACCAAAGATCAACATGATACAAGAAGAGAAATCTAGAGGAGAGGAGTAGCAGGGGCTGTAAATTACATCACAACTGTATCAGTTGTTCAAATACAGATGAACTGGTTGTTGGAATACTGGCCTTCTTTACCAGTTGGTAAATAGTCACCTATCTCAAAGATCCTGAATGATACCCTATTCTGATCACTTCTTATTCATCCTATTTGTGAGGAAGAGATTCCCCACCCTATATAGTATGAGGTGGCCAAAAACATGGCACCCAACACTGGACAGAAGCGGTTAACAGCAGTTTATTAGTCACATACACTCACAGGCGAGGGGGACACTTGCAGAGCCAGATGGGGATTGCATGTGGGGATGGGGGACAATAAGCAGAAGCTGTGGGAGGGAGGCAGATTTTCTAGAAACAAGAGCTTAATGTGGCCCCTGGTCCCCAGATGGGAAGTCATTGTTTTGTTTGAATCCTTTTGTAGGTTATGAGCTGAGTGGTATGCACTTGGTCTATCTGGTAGGGGAACTAGCTGGGAAGCCTTTCCTGTTGGGTGAGGGGGCTTATCTAGCAAAAGCAGGAAAGCTCACATTCAGTCTTTTGGGGCCTTGTGGGGCTCAAAGATGTCAAGGCAGCACACAAAATTTTAGTCCTTCCTATAATTACTCCCTATCCCTTCCCAGCCCCATCTCCAGCTTGAGTCTGGGCCTCTTCACAGTCTAACAACAAAAGCACCAGTATGTGGGTGGGGGTAACAGAAACAGGGACCTCCAGTGCCCAGTCCAGCACAAAGGCTGTTTGGTGTCCTTTAGATTTTGTCAGTTCCTATGCCCCTACCAATTGTGAAATACTTCAGACATCATCCTGGCCACAATCATAAACACACGGTAGCACGCTTTGACTTGGCGCCTTTTTCTTTCCTCCTCTTTGCTCAAAACTCCCAGAATTTTAGTCTTCCTGTTGACTGTACCACAGGATTGGCCTGGAAAATTCTTATCTCCCTCATCCCTTCTTTAAAATCTGATTTCATCTGGTTGGAACTATAAAGAAGAATGAACTGATTTACACTGAGTTGTTACCATTTCTTGGGATATTTGTGTTCTAAAAATAGACTCTGTTTTAAAGAGGAGAAGAGTTGCAATCTGTGACCTACAAACCAACCCAGCGCATACCTGTTTATCTATGGCTCTTAAGCAAAGTATGATACTTATATTTTGAAATGTTTTTAAAAAATAATGCAAAAATAATATGTAAAGGAGGCTATATGTGGCCCATAAAGACTTAAATATTTATTATCTAGCCCTTTATAGAAAAAGTTTTTTAGCCCCACAAGATTATATGATGGTAGAAATGAGAACATTAATAATAAGTTGGAGACGCTAATTTTGAAACAGAGGGTTCTCATCTTGACTCAGAGGGAAATTCTAAAATCAAAGGTATGAACAGAGATTAGAGGCAGGTTGGACAGCTAAAGGCAATAATGCCAACAGGCTCACTGGCAAGTTTCTCAAATGACAGGAGTGTTTCTGGACCGAAGAGATGAAAACAAGTGTAAAGGACACAAGAATGCTAGGACCAAAAAGGCAGCCCTGAAAGAGTTGCTAAACTCACCCCTCTGGATACACCATTTGCTTTAAGGACCCAAGAGTGGAGGATCACATAAGAAACAAGGGTAGAAGCAGGGGAATGTGCAAGAAAGAATTAAATCCATATAGAACTGACCTATCTGAGAACATAATTTTTAGTTTTCCTCTTACCCCTATGCCCTGGTATAAAGGAGAGGATTGGAGGATTTGACTGATGTTTTCACATCAAGAGATATTTTTCTTTGAAATATTAAATGCTAGTAAAACTGGCACCTGATGTGGCCTGGATTTGAGATAAAAGAAAATAGGTTGAAATAACAACATGATTGAAAACCTTTTTCCCCAGAAAGGGCTGAAGAGGTAAGAATGAGTTTCTGATGGAGAAAGTGGAGTTTCTTTCTAGAGCCAAGTTCGGGAGTCGTTGTATCCGGGATCAAGGTCGTTTTGGCGTCTGTGATTCCCAGGCAGCGTTTCTGCCCCTGTGGACCCCCCAGCATGGTGTTCCGGGAAGCAAGCTTCTGCCAAGGTTCACTGCCTGGCATTTCCACTACGTGCTTGCATGCATCTTTGTTTCGAAGGGAAGACTGGTGGGTGGGGTGCTCCAGTCTGGGAGACAGTGGGTGGTAAAAGTTTCCAGGAGGACAGAGACAGGACGATTGACCCAGCTGGTTAGAGCATGGTGTTAATGAGGCCAGGTCATATCCTGGTCTCCCACCACACCCAACCAGCAGTCTCCTTTCTGGGGTCACAAATTGCACTCTTCACCAGAAAAGGAAGAGCCAAGGGAGAGGGTGGGGATAAGTCTGTGCAAAACCATCTTTTTTGCTGAAAAAAGAATTCTGTTGATGGAGAGTTCTTGGCATCTTCTTTACTTATATCATCTCTCATTCATCTGGGACATGATCATGTAGGGACGCTGCATCAGTTAGTTTTGGCTGCATAACAACCCATTTCAAAAACTGATGGCTTAAATCAATGATTATTATTTAACTCATAATTCTTTGGGTCAACGGAGCAGCTTCTTCTGATCCAGCATATCTCAGCTGATCATGCCTGCACTTGTGCACCTGCGGTCAGATGGAGAGTCAGCTGGGGGCTGAATGACCCAGGATGCTCCTGCCCACACGGACTGGCTACTGCTGTGCTGCCAGTCAGGGCCATTGGGACACAGGACTCTGACTTCGTGTCTCCTATTCTCCAACAGGCTAGCTCAGGTCTCTCCCCATGACTTTGATGGCAGAGGACCCAAGGGCTGCAGGAGAGGGCAAACTGCTGTGCAGATTTGCCTTTAAGACTTACCAAAATAGTGACTTAGTTTTATTCTAGCAACAGGTGTGATAAGAGAGCATCAGCACATTTTTAAATGAATCCTGGTTACTTTAATGTAGAAACTGTACTCAGTGCTTTACACACATGATCTCACTGAATCCTATGAAGGGGATAGGAAATGTCTGATCCATATTTACCCTGCTGTAAAGCAGTACAGACAACATTCGAAATCCAGGCTTAAACTGCTGGCATACACAATCACAACTCACACACACTGGGAATTACACGCCTATTCCAGCCATGCCACCATTGTTCAAAATGTCCTTGGAATTCCTTTTGTCAAATCCACAGGGTCTTGGCAACATGGAAGCAATTGGACAGGATGGGCATTGCCACCTGTGGCAGTGACACAGGAGTTGGATTTGACTTAGATGGTTAAGCTGAGTGATCAAGGTGGATGTTTTTGTATGACAACTAATGTGTGGCAAGAAAAAAAGAAGATACACTTGTGTAGATGGGAAGGCAAAATTTGCCACTGGGTCATTTTAGGGTCAGAACTGGGATTTTTTTTAGCTCTTGTTTGCAGTGCTAATTTTTCTTAGTTTTTCTAAAACATTGGGCAGGTTCTCTCCCCCCTTTGATGTTTCAGTTTTCTCCTCTGTATAATACAAGAGATTATATGGTTTCTAGAGCCTTCCAATCCTAGAAATCTATATATTGTTCATTAGAAATTATTATTATATCAAAAAACAATGTAAATTTCTCACCTTCAAAATGAAGGCATGACTTTGTTCTCTGACTCCTGACCTCAGGATGTGGAGGAGACGGTGGAGAGGCTGCTTAGTCACAGATCAGATTCCTCTGGACATGAGGGATTTGGGAAGAGTAGAAACATCAGGTCCAGAACAGGAACTCAGACTTGAATCCTTCAAGTCTCGCCCCACCCTCCACACACTATCAGGGTTATCACTTACCCTCTCACTTTCCTGAGCAGGAAAGAGACCACTTCGAGTCACATATAGTATCCTTCTTATTCCCATGCAGATGTCTAAGGCTTCTTTTTTCTTTGGTCAAATCTGATTTGTATTTTTCCTTGGTTAATACCTCCAGAGTGCACTAGGCTGCTTTCTGCCTAAATGTCACATAAATCAAAGTATGGAATCTTGCAAAGGTTAGCAGAGGTGAAGAGTCAGCCAGGCCCGAGATGCCACAGACAGGACAAACCATCCCTTTCCCCCATTTCCAGACCTGTCTTTGTCCTCCTGCAAAGCCTTAGAAAGGCCTCATGGGAGAAGCTTAAATTCATTCCCACCCAATGCTGATGTTCCAGCTACTCAACCTTTCCTAAATAGCTCTGCACAGCTGTTTCTAGTTAGGTGCCTGCTTATGCTGTTCGCGTACATGTGCTCATGTACCATGTGTGCAATTTCTCTCCTCAGTTCCCCAGCTACCCAAGCTCCCTCCCCCAAATCCATTTGGGGGCATTGGAAATTCCTAGTGGAGGCAATCACATGGCAACAAAATGTTCAAATTCAGGAAGCACTTATAAAAGTTGTATTTCATGGAGTGTCCTCTCTATCACTCATAAACACAAGGCAGTTAGAATGGAAGCAATGAAATGCAAAGACTCAGGAATGTCTTCAGATTCCAAAAGAGTAAATTTTAATATTGAAGTAAAATTATTCTATGATCTTCTTAAAACAGGTACTTTTTCCTATTTAGGTCTCTCTAATGATAACTTTAACACTTATCCCTTACTTTACCCATTCATTGTTTTCATTCATTCAATAGACATTTATCAAGTTCCTCCATGTTCACTGCATTGCTCAAAGGCCTATAGGAGATACAGTAATGTGCTTCGCTACCTCTGAGTGCAGCAGTGTCCTGCTCAGCAAGTGGGCTTAGCTAAGTTCCACAAGGGCTTTTCTGCTGATTTTAACCTTCAAAGACCAGTCTGAACATGAGGTGAAACAACCAGTGTCCCTAGCAGGGGAGAGACCTATTCCACACCCAACGAACACATCATCCTAAATGGTCGGCTTTTGGCATGGTCCTTTTAAATAGTGAGACATGCCTTTGTCTAGGTTTATATAACTAGTGCTAGTGCTCAGATACTTTGCCATACAGAGCTCAATTAGCAAGCTCATGAGGTCCTAAAACTCAGTTTGAAAAGAATTACAGTCTAGAGACATATTCTCTATTCTCCTGTGATAGTTGCCAAATGGTAACTTTCTAATTTTATCATCCCTTCTACCTTTATTAGTTGACTTTCTAAAAAGAAAGAACTTTCACTTTTACTCATTTATTAAATCAACAGAATGCCATTTATTCAATGTGCTATAATACTTCACTATCATAATTTATTTTGATGTCCAAACTGTCCTAGATTTGGTCAGTAGAAGAACCCTTTACAGTCTGGCTCCTGTATCCTTTTGACAGGTCCTCATCATTCTTTGGGCACCTTCTTGCCTCCTGAAATAAGAAAGGTATTTCAGTTTCTTCTTTTCCTTTCTGTACTCTAGCCATGGAATCAATCATTTCTTCAAAGTGCCCTAATTTTTTTTTAGTAGAGAGTAATGTTTGGGAACCAAGATTTGGAAACCAAGCATGTCCGCTGCACTGGAGTTTCTTGGTTTTAGGCCCTTGAAGAGAACAGAGATAGGAAATAGACGTATGTCTACACATATACACGCACAAACACACATGCACACACATACCTGTATCCACATACATCTCTGTATTTATAGACACCTTGATCTCTCTCTTTATATCCATATAATAAATGCCATAAGCTCACACTGAAAGCCCCAATTCCAACTAAAACCACTGGATTTACTGTAACTTTCCTGAAAATGAGAATACTGGCTCACATTGTCTTTAATATGTGTACTTATCTCCTCAATACTGGAATTCAAACAGAATAGTTTCAGAATTGCTAACCGATGTCTCTGTGAACAGTGAGCCTCACCCTATCAAACAATACTTGTTCAGAATTTTATTCTTTGGCCTGAGAACATTGAATCCAAGAATACCTGGATTAGTTCTTTCTTTAGTGTCAGTTTAGAGCACCAGCCTTTTTCCCCTGCTGAAGATCACTGGGAGATGTTGTCTGCAAGCCTTGTTCTAGCCACTCTGGAATAAACTAAGTCTCACCCTGGTGCTCTGGTACCAAGGCTGGAGCCAACGCATGTCTCTGCAGAATGCCAAGTAAATACTGAATGGATGTTAATTTACTTTTCCTTCTGCTGAAGCTAATCCAACAAAGACACAGTAGAAATATCTTCATTTCCACTATCGCACTTGTAAGCTTATAATAAATGTTATTCATACATTCCCATGGCTTTTCTACCCTCCCAGAATTAGATACTAAAATTGTTTTTCTCTTCCAGAAAAGCCCTAATTCACCTTCCCTGTGAAGGCTTTGCTTTACTTGTTTCCCTAAACACAGAGCAGAGGCCCACAAATGCCACATCCCTAGATTTGGAAGCTTATTTCGTATTTGTCAAGTTCTCACATTCTCCATCTTCCATATTTTAAAAATATTTATTTAATTAGATTTATGAGTGAGAAATGGAGAAACATATGGAGTTAAAGGAAGGAAATTAAAAAAAAAAACAAAAAAACAAAAAAACAAAAAACAGCCCATTCATTCAACTCTTCCCGGCTGCCATGCCTGAACTTGGAGATTTGGCTATGCTCTCAGGTAATGCTATGCAATAAAATTCCATAGGATGCCAAATTTAGGTCCAGCATGAAAAGAAAACAAAATCCCTCCTATAAGACAAACTATCCAATTTGTAAATGGGAGTTTTCCTAAGATCCCACGTTAAACCTTCACAGTGATTGTTTCCACAAGGGGAGGAATCAGCCCACCTCTTGGAGAGCTTCTGAATGGGGCAATGTAGAACATTTTAAAAGCGCTCCTTTTCCTGAATAGAGAACTGTTTCTCTCAGGGGCTCTGCTTTCTCCTTTTTGGACTGAATCCATTCTGCCATATCCTGGCTAGAGGAAGAAGCGATGTGGAGTGGAGTGAAGGGAGGGAGCCCACTCCCAGGTGCTGGAGACTCTGCACAATGGGTCCTATTCTTTGCTGTTTGGAATCCATCTTTCTAATTTTGGCACATAGAAAGACCATCCCCTTGTACAGGTTAGCCCTCTGGAATAACCTATCTGAGAATTTGGGTGGATAGTTTCTCCACACATGTAGGGTCCAACACATGACAAGTGAAAGAGTAGGATGGACAAGCGATATAAATATGAAATAGCTTCACGTGTGGTCTGGGGACTTTTATGATTACATCTCTCTACCTGTATACGTTCATCATAAGTCTCTCTACCTATGTTTTACATGTACATATATATAACTGTTATGTTACAGCTATGTCAGTAATTAATGATAATATTAGTACTGAATATATTCTCAGTTTTAAGATGGAAAGTTTTGCATTCCAGGAAGCTCTCAAGATGTTTGGTCACCCTGTGTCTCAGAATTCTTCAAATAGCAAGCACTAATTAGATTACACATATGTTTATGCCTCAAACTGAAATGCTCTGAAACCACATCTCCTTTACTAGCTGGAATATGAGGCTCTTCTCAGAGATCTTTTGACTTGCTCTTCTGGAGACTATGCTAAGGCTATGAATCAATCCTGGCCAATCTTCTCCAACCAAGGAAGGAGCCAAGACACTCGATGCAAGACAAGAACCCAGAAGACAGGCCTGTGTGCCAATGACGCAGGCCATCTGCAGGGTTTTCCAGCATATCTGCTACATCAAATGCTGATGAACCTGAGATGATAAGGCCAGAGGTCCCTCCAACAGCCTTTGTGCACTGAGAAGGGAAAGGCCACTCTGTGTTTTATTTGTACATTGACATGCGAAAGTATTTATATTGAAATAATGGCATCACTTGGCTTACAGAACATAGTACCCATTTGGATCTAGACAAGTTCTAGCTTTCACCACTTCCTTCTCACAGTTTAACCATGGTGTAGACAGAGCCTAATTTGTAAGTGCAGAGGTCTCCTTCCCTTAGAGTAAGTTGTCCTGTGATTCACCCCACTTGGGGCACCCTGCTCCGTTAGACATGGAGTGGGACAGTATCCTGGCTCCCCATCACTTTTTATATCGGTAGCTGCATGGATACAAAAGGCAAGCAGATCACCCCATGCCTCTGTTAGGAGCACTTGAACCCCGGAAGAAAATTCATCTGTTAGAGGGCGGGAAGAAGGAGCTGAGGAGGGGAAGTCTGCCATGGTTCTGTGCTGCAAACACTATAACCAGCCGATACATCTTGCTGCGTGGCACTTTAGAGCACATAACTGTTGTCTTAGTCAGTTAAGGTTGATATGACAGATTACCACAAACATTTTTTTCTCACTGTTCTGGAGGCTGCAAGTCCCAGAAAAATGTGATTAGGTGCGATGTCTAGTGAGGGCTCACGTCCTGCTCTGCGGGCGAGCGTCTTCTTGTTGCATCCTCCTGTAGCAAAGAGCAGAGAGAAGTAGTAAGGTCTCTGCTGTGTCTTCTTACAAGGGCACAGATCCTATGAGGAGGGCTCTGCTTATGACCTAACTACCTCTCCATGGCCTCATCTTCAAATATCATCACACTGGGGATTAGGATTTCAACAAATGACACAAACATTCAGTCCATAGCAACCATTCATGCTATGAAGTTTCGTAGGAGGCAATTTCCTCAGCTGCAAATTCATCTTGCACAAAGTGTCTCTCATCACGTTTTCTCATCTTATTTATCATTTTTCTTCCCCAAACGCCAAAGTCTGAATTAATTGAAACCATTATCTGATGGAAAAGTAAATACCTTAGACTGTTAATCATTGTTTTATAATATTTGGATAATTACCATAATGCTGGAAGATTGACCACTTTTTTGTAGAATTATCTTTGTATCCCTGGATTTTTATTTTATTTTTTAAATTTTTAATTAAAATCATAACTGTATACATTTATGGGGTACGATGTGATGATTGGATGGAGTTGGAACACCTTCTTAGTAAAGTAGCTTAAGAATGGACAAAAAAGCATCCAATCTACTCGATACTATTATGACCACTATTATCTCATTATTAGCAGTAGTAGTGGCAGCAGTGTTCACAATAGCTAGCATTTAATAACTTGACATTATCAATATTCCATGATAATCTGGCAAGAAAGGAGAATTGAGAGAATTACATTTGATAACCTGAGATGATGACGTGTTTATAAAAGATAGCATGAGCCTTAAGAGGTCCAGTGACTGGTTGAAGGTCACACTACTTGCAAATAGTATCCTCATCTTTATTAAATTAGAGAAAACCAGAAACCTCCTATCTGAACTCTGCTATTTTCAGGTCACTGAAACAGAGAGACACTTGAGAGAAAGGAGAAAGCTCCAGGGGGAATGTTGAGAAGGAATGTTCTAAATTTTAGAAACTAGAGGCATCCGTCACACAGAAGGAGGAGTTCTGAATCCAGGAGAATTTTGCAGAGGCTGTTTTACATGGAAGGTAAGGACAGATCTGTCTGAAGGCTGTACCCACCCACTATAGAAGCAAGAAGGCATCCAGGCTAAAAAGACACTGGAGAAGCAACTCAATACACATGGCCTTGGCAGCATAGTACCTTCGTATCCTCCTTTAAATTATTATTTTGTAATTTGCTGAAAGGCAATAATCAAGACTACATTGGGACAGAGTGAAGGAAGGTGACCTTGGTTGATGCCCTCTAATTCTTTCCCTGAAAAAATTTTTTGCTGCATCCTTTCTAAGGAAAACGAATTATAGCATCAACAGATTCACCCTCCTGAGAAAGGAATTTTAGTAATCATCAGAACTCAAGCAGGCCCCTTGGGGGGTCTCGCATTGTCTGTTTGCACCTGCATCCTTCCCCCAGTACAGTGTGTCCTCATAATCCTTGACATCTCCATGGAGTGCTCTTCCTGGGAAATCCAATTTTGTACATTTTGCTGCATTCCTAGGTACATTTTAGCATATCTTATGGATTAACACTTCAAGCAGCCACTTCATAAGCTTGCTTCTTCATCTATCTCCACGTTTATATGCAGACATCAAGTTTTATTAGAATTGAAAATGGGAAGGGAAAGGGGGAAGAGTGGAGATTATCTGAATAATCAATTTGGTTCTCTCTTGCCCTTAGGCTGTGTTGACACAGCTTAGCTCTCACCTGCTCCTCCCAGACAAGCTTATCTGCTGCACACCAAACTCCATTAATCTTCCTGAAAGGCAAATGTGTTTAGGACAATGTTAACACTTAGCTCTCCTGAAGAGAAGACAGATCCTGTGAGGTACAGAGACAAGGCTCTGGGGCCTGCGCTGGCAGCTGAGTCGGCCTGAGCCAGATGGTTTCTGTGTGGAGAGACAGGGGACAGCACAAGATTGGGCTTCATGAACTTGAACAACAGTATCAAACCAGACCCAAGGAAAGAAACCCAAACCAAGCAAAGACAAATATTAACAGAAATCAAAGCCAATGCATGACAACAAAAACCAAATAAACACCTGGCCTGACATGAGGCAGTATTAGCCAGATTTATCTTTGGGGTTTCACATAGACAAAGCAATCGACTGATCACCGTTCTTTTCATTTTAACAGATAATTGGCATCGTATGAAGAGTCTAGGCAATAATAGTAAACAATTTAAGAGAGAAGTATTACGGGATGTGTACCTTTGATCACTGAGAAACTGAAGCAGTTTTCACTTGATCACTGCATTCTCCACCTTGGGCTCAGAGACACTCACACAAGCCAACAGGATGATCTACCCTGCCCTGCCAAGGCCTAAGCCAAGATTGCTCCCAACTCTGTCCCCACAGACTTGTTTTTCTCTATATATAACACAGATGTTGCCAGGTCCCACCAGCCAGTAACTAATGTACAGAGGGAGCCTTCTCTTTTCCTAAGTAAAGGACTGCGTTGGCCCAGAGAGAGAGAAATTCCTGTCATCTGTTAAGGCCCTCTTTCTAGTCCTCACTTCAGGCCTCTGGGAGAAAAAAAAGGGGGGGGGACTGATTTATCTAATTCAGTGGTTCTCAACCTGTGAGTCACAACCCCTTTAGGGATAGAACGACCCTTTCACAGGGGTCACCTAAATACATCCTGCATATCAGATATTTATGTTACGATTCATAACAGTAGCAAAATTACAGTTATGAAGTAGCAACAAAAATAATTTTATGGTTGGGGGTCCGCACAACATGAAGATTGTATTAAAGGGTCGAGGCATTAGGAAGGTTGAGAACCACTGAAATTGGTGAGGGCCCACACTATCCGTGGTAAGTGACTTTGCTTCAAAAGCAAGAAACTGGTGGCGCTTGTGGCTCAGTAAGTAGGGCGCTGGCCCCAAATACCGAGGATGGTGGGTTCAAACCCGGCCCTGGCTGAACTATAACAAAAAAAAAAAAAGAAAAAAGCAAGAAACTGCATCTCTTGGTGGTTTCCTGGTCTGTAACTGTCTGCGCTAGCAGCATTTGCACTTTAAGAAGAAGAGATCTTTGCTCTCTCTTTCCTCTCTCCTCCACCAGCACCCGGTTAGGAAAGTGGGAGGGGCCTATTACACTGGGCACCAACTAATTCAATAGGAGGGGTGAAATAGTAGGAATCCTAACTTTGGCCTCCCACTCAATCTATGGCCCCAACAGTGATCCAGGAAGCTTTATTGTCTACATAACAAGGTTGCTGTTTTGACCCCATTTGACTCAAATCTGTGTTTGTATTTGGCCAGAACCCTGAGGGGAAGGAAGACACCTCCAACCTGACCTTTACCAATGACATGAGGTCATAACACACTGACTTCACATCTGCTGTTAATGCCGGACCACAACCTCTTCTTAAAACCTGTCCGAAGTAGATTTCTGTGATTCATTGGTGGTGTTTTACTTGTGTTCAGAAACAAGTCCTTTTCCGCTCCAGCCTCCTCATGGCAAAGTGTGCCCACATGTCTTTCAAGGGAAGTGCTTCCCACACCTGTTGCAGCAGGTGCCTTCAGGAGAGTGCAACTCACCTGGTCTGCAGCCAGGACACCCTGGTGTTCCCTTCCTCACCCTGATGCTGGGCCTTGAACAAAAGTGTTAAGTTTGTCATCATGTTTATTCTCAGGTGAATTTCAACACTTGGTTTCCAAGAATCATTTCTTATGGTCCCGATTTCATAATGGAAGATGCCATAACCAACAGAGCATCTTCAATTTCTGTTGACACATTTTCCTTTCTGTAACTGGTCAGTCTTCACTTGATCATTAGTAAATTAGAATCTAATATGTTCTAGAGTTTCACTTTTTATTTTCTATTCCCTTTCTTCAGCCATTGAAAGAGGCCTTCATGAGAACAGAGTCTTGGAAGTGTAGCTAACACCACATCTCTACTTTAGTTCACCAGGTCTACCTTGACTATCGATTTTATTTGGATAAATTTGGTGACTGTATTAAATAGAATTAAGTTAAGTTATCCTGCAGTTAAAAACAACCCCCAAACCATAGCTTTTATAATAACAAATTGAAGCAAAAGTAGAGAAAGAAGAATTAGGAGAGATAGAAACTCACCAAGATAATAGAACCTCTTCTTATTCACTTAAAGAGGGAATTTTCAGATATTTTGTACTAGAGTTAGGATTAGAATAATCCTAATTTGTACTGTTTGAACACCAGTCAAAACTGACTGCATTCAAAGAATGGGAGATGCCATAAACAGTTTCAAGGGAATATATATATAGTTTACATGTGTATTTATATGCTACCTCATGTAAAAAGAATCTGAGGGAGTTCACAGTACACATAAAAACAGTGTAATAAAGACCAAAGAAGAACAAAGACAAATGGGCAGAGAAGTAGAAAATATACAACATGACAAGGAAGAAAACAGATAATATAGACCATGAAGTCCAGCCTAAATATAACAAAAGAATTCAAATTTGCTCCTGAGTTTCTTGGCATCACAAAGCAAAGATGACAGAATTTGTATTAACTAAACAAACAATACAGAAAACTTCAGAATGCCCATTCTTTCAGCAAAGCAAACTTGAACCAAACCTAAGAATTTAGAATCTCCCTTGTAGCCAAGCTTTTGTTAGAGGTTGAATAGCAGACAGTTCAAGACTGCATTCATTGATGAATAGTGAATAGTTTGCAAAAGTTTCTTGAGCAGACCCATAACTCCAAATCTTGATAGAAAGGTGGTGTTGAGTAGCTTCCCCCAGGTCTTTTGCCTGTCATCTGCGAACCAGAGGTCTCCACAACAGGCATTTTTGGGCAGATTCCAGCATACAAAAGGGCTCAATTGATTTCTCAAAATGCTCCATTATAAAGCATTTGCCAAGACTATTCAGCATGGAAAAATATCCCAACCAGTTGCTCAATCTGTCTGTTAAAAAAACATGAAATGTTTTTGTATGAACATTCCTATGAAATGTCCAATATGGGGTATTCGAACTCCTTGGGAATCTATCAGTTTGAAATAGCTCCAAAATATGCTCCCTCCAATCCCAAAATCAAGAAACTTACTCTTTTATTTGGAGTAAGTTGATTAAAAAAACAATTAAAATTCAGAAATTTCGTCAATGATGACAATTTGGGTTTTGAACTTGTCCTTCTGTATTAAATGAAGACTAAATATAACTGTTGAGGTCAACTCCAATTTGTAACAATGAAACCATATTATCAATCATGAGTCCCCTTCTATTTTTTATAGCATCAGCACCTGCAACTTATTCATCTAAATATGAGTTTATTTAGTAAAATTATATTAAAAATAAGAAACCAGAACACAGTCTAGCCCTCAAAATTATTCTATAACTTGTCAGATAATTTTACCTTATGCTTATTTTTATGGTAGCCTTAAAGTGCAGAGATATACATTCAATATGAAAAACATATTAAGATTTTTATATATGGGACAAACTATATAGTAAAAATATAGATTAAAAATCTAAAAGAGTTGCAAGTAAACACATTATTCTAGAGAGATTTTCCTGCAAAGTATTAAAAGTAAAATAAACAAGCTAGGTGCAGTGATTCATGCCTGTAATCATAGCACTATTGGAGGCTGAGTGGATTGCTTGAGCTCAGGAGTTCAAGACCACTTGAACAAGAGGGAGACCTCTTCTCTAAAAAATAGAAAAACTAGCAGAGTATTGAGGTGGGCACCTATACCCCAGTTACTTGGGAGTGTGAGGCAAGACGATTGCTTGAGCCCAAGAGTTTGAGGTTGCTGTGAGCTATGATGCCACAGCATTCTACATAGGGCAACAGAGTAAGACTCTATCTAAAAAAAAAAAAAAAAAATTCAATTGTGAAGAATTAAAAACCCAAATTTATCCTTCAATTTATATTAGCTATTGAATAGATATTTACTTGTTAAAAAATAAACTGGCAAAATATTGATCGAAAGTCTATTAAAACAATGGATATATAATTTTGAGCACGTAATAGGCTAGTCTAAAAATATGGGAAGATTCAGTTTTGAGTTTATTCATTTATTATTATACTTATGTTTCATTATAGGAAGAAAGATTGACAATGACTAGAAGCAATCAATTAGAAAGGACATAGTTCAGAAAAGCATGGTTGTACCTTCTGGGTAAGATACAATAGGTGATTGTTCCTACTGTTATAGCCAGACAAAGCCATATAAATTACAAAAAAAAAATCACAATTTTGAAAAATCAGAGATCTGTGGAAAATGAGGACTGAAACAACTAAAGCTCCAAAGAGAAAAACTATTTCAGGTTGATCTAATTAACATCAGTCTCCCCCCGCCCCCCACTGGGGGCATCTGAAAAGTATAGATGTGTGATGAGGGTTATCTAAGACCCAGGCCTTCGGTAGAAGAAAAGAAAAACAGGCAAAGCTTTTGGCAGTCACATGGACCTGAAGCTACCTGTTAGAAAACATAAAAGGCTTCAAAGGCATGGCCCTATAGAACATTTACTGAGTTTGGGGATATAAGAAAACTTGGAAAACTAGGCAGAAGGCTTTGAAAAGGAAGAGTGAAATTTCACACAGGGTGCTAAAATGAAGAGCCATAGGGAATCGGCCTCTAGACATTTGTCATTATTTTGAAATTCTGTGGGAAGGGAGGCCGTAGAGCTATGTGGAAAATTGATGATGGTTCACACCTGAAACTCTGGTAGTTTTCAGGACTAATATTCTCAAGTGGAAGTGCAAGAACCACATATGAAAAACTGAAGAAAAGCAGGTGAACTAGGTTTTATAATTGCAACCCAACACAGGCTAAACTTAATTCTTGATTGCATTGATGTAATGAATGACTCACCTTTACTACCTAAAAGATAAAAGAGGACCTCTCTTGGTAGAGTTAATCTCATCTGGAGCATCTGTGGTTCTTTCACATATAACATACATTTTTCATTAGAAATAAGACAAAATTGGAGTTAGCAATTAAGGATTTTAAAGTAAGTACAATTAATATTTTCAAGAAAACAGAAAGATGAGAAGAAGAGGTGAAAGTGTATTTTAAAAATAGTATTAAATAGATATTCTGGAAATAAAAAATATAATGTCTGAAATAAAGAACTCAATAAATGGGCAACAGTTAATATGTTTTGCCAAATCGAGGGGAGAATGAAACAGAAAAACTGTGAGATGCATGTGGAACATGTCAAAAGGCCTAATATATGTTTCTTTGACATCCACAAAAAGCAAAAAGAGAAAATGGCCCAAAAGTGATGCTGGAAGAAATAATGACTGAGAATTTTAAAAACAACAGAGAAGGTAACATTGATTTAAAAAGCTTAATGAAACCCAAATAAGATAAATACAAAGCAAAGTATATCCATGTACATGATAGGCAAACTATTGAAACTCAAAAGCAGAAAGAAAATCTCAGTAGCATCCAGAGAAAAAAAGACATGTGTTTTCAAAAGGGCAACACTAAGAATTATAACTTCTCAATAGAAATGATGGAAGGAAAGAGAATATGGAATGAGGAGACATTGTTTAAATACTGAAAGAATAAAATATCAAACTGAATTCTATACCCTTGTGAAAAGTACTTTAAACTGAAAGAAAAAACATTTTTAGGAGACAGCGAGACCAACCCCTCCTCTTCCTTCTATATCTCAGCCTCCTCAACAAGAGGACGATGAGGATTAAGATCTTTATAATGATCCACTCCCACTTAATGAATAGTAATCTATTTCCTCTTCCTTATGATTTCCTTAATAACATTGTCTTTTTTCTAGCTTATGTAATTGTAAGAATACATTATTTAATGCATGTAACATACAAACTATGTGTTAATTAATTGTTTAATATGTGTTTCCAGTCAACAGTAGGCTATTAGTCATTAGGCTTTTGGGAAGTCAAAAGTTATACATGGATATTGGGCTGCACAGAAGGTCAGTACCCCTGGGCCCCATATTGCTCAATGGTGAACGATGTGTAAAACTAAAATTAGCAACAAATGTAATACCTTGCAAAGGAAAGTAAATAGAGTTACTAAATAAAGTTAAAGGTTTTAGCCACGTCAAGGAAATGGCAAAAGTGATAGTCTTTTTTAACCATAATAAATCAAGGCTGCGTGCTGTATTCTCCAGGGTAATCATTAAAAAATAGTAAAAAGAAAAAAATTATGTTTACAGAAGAAAGTAAGGAATAATAAAAATATTTAATCAATGCAATAAGAGGCAAAAAATGATGAAGAGAAAAAAGAAAACAGAAAATAGGTAAGCCAAAAACCAAACACATAATAGAAGGGCAAATATAAACTCAATGACATCAGTAATTACATTAGGTATATAATATTTAATATAATATAAATATAATATGTATTATATTTTCCAAGTTAAGATTAATATTGTCATAACACAATATCAATTTCCAAATTTTTTTATTTTTAACTTCGAGAACTACAAGAAAATGTGCTATTGGGTCCCAACCTTAGAAGGTCTGGGTTCTCATATTTAACGTCACTGACCTAGAATTACAAACTTTGTAGAATTACAAAGTTGGGAGGTGAAATATATCTACTTAGGCTCAAAAAAATGATATTGATCTGAACCAGGGTTAGTAAATGTATAAAAGTTCTGAGATGCCTGACTCTATCTAGCTGTTTATATTTCTTTAAAACTTCATCTAATAAAGTATAATGTGTTATAAACAGAGGAATTAACCAAAGATTCAAAAATTTTAGATAAACCATACTATTGTTTGGGAAATTAAACACATGTTCATTAAAGGAAGATATATCTCTACTAACCCCCTCCACCCCGCCACCAACCCCAAATTGAAAAACTGCAGTGAGAAAAACATTTCCTATCTCCCTCTATACCTGGGAAGACTTGAGAGTCTCACTGCAAGAGATGTATCTCTCCCTCCAATGCTTCATTTGTCATTTTCTGACTATTTCTTGATCTGACCAGGCTCTGTTAAGGAATGAGAATTGCCTGTCTTCCCAGGAGTAGCCATAGGGTAGGGGCAGAGAGGAAGTCAAGAAGGAGCCCAACGCTTCTTGCTGAATTAGAAGGGTAGAGCAACTTCAATGTTTTGGGAATAAACTACCTCGACCACGACGAAGGAGCCACATAACACATTCTTCCAGCCAAACTGACATCTGTCCAGGTCACAGTCTAGTCCCATCCAGGAGCCGTGTCACAGGGAAAGCAAGGATATAGCCACCTCATGACTTGCTGGCTGTCTGGGTGGAAATCTCTGCAGCCAGGACAAATTCTCTCAAGATGTTCCTTTAATTATGATCTTAACAAGAGACTGGTAAACTAAGGCTGCAAACATTGCTGGGCTTCAACTCAAAAAAGTCCCAATTGGTGTCTCATAGAAAACTGAACTTTCTCATGTCTCATTAAGTAGCCTCTAGGTGACTAGGGTAGACAATGAGGGAAGAAGCCTACCTCTTCTAAAAATGTCCAGTATCTTGTGGAATATGGGCCTAAGGAATTAAGGAGGACTGAAAGGGCATCTCCTTTCCCCCTGGCAGCTCCTCAATGCTAGAGTTCCAAGAAAAGTCACAAAGGACCTGTTTTTCTGAGTTTGGCAGGTGTGGCTCCTTACGTGGAAATGATTGCATCAGTAAAACTGTATTATTCTGGTTAATTGGCTGCATTTGTTATCTGAAATCTGCGCATTGCCTCATACATAAATTATTTTATTGTATGTTAATTTCTTAAAAATCAGAAATCCTTGTAACATGAAAACCGTATGATTTCATCTTTATTTGGTTATTCAGGGAACACACCAAAACCTTGCAATACCTCTCAGAAGTTATCCTGAGCAATAATTATCAGTAGGACCAACAAGGAAAATCTGGTTACTTAGCTTTCAAAACCTTCAGATTAATTAACTCTGGATGAATGTGGATTAACCATAGTTGCTTCAAATGTTATTGGATATCCGTATGTGCCAAAAAAACTATCACCTATTTTATTTCGTTTAAAACTCATAGATCTTTTGGGAAGATTTTGTTATTCCAGTTTTTCCAAGGAAGGAATTGACTATCACACTATCTGTTCAAGGCCACACAGCTAGTAGAAAAGATTTGAACCAGAGCTTCTGAATCTAAGCACGGTGTTCTTTTTATCACTCCTCTTGTTTGTCCACAATCCTTATATGGCCCACCACGATATTCCAGAAGGTGGTACTTCTATCTAATCATCTTTCTCATCTCTGCCAGGTGATTTCATTCCATGATTGGATTCCTCGCAAATTCTTGAAAAATGAAATCTGAAATGCCAAGATGAGTTTATCTTTGCTGTATTAAGTTTATTCCACAAAATAATAATGATGATGATGAAACAGGATGAAGATGGGTCTTGAATTTAGGCATTCATTCTGCAAAGAACTCTTGGTTTTGCAGTTCTCTTGGTTCTTTTTACATTTCAATGGCCAGAAGTTTATTCTGGGGGTAAGGTCAGGAAGTACACAAGTGTGTTTTGGCCTATGGCAGAGTGTGGGTGTTGAGATCATGTGATTCCACATGGTGTGTGTGGGAGTGTGAGTCGCTGGGTATTTAACAAGATCATCAATTTAGAACCATGTGCCCAAGGGCAGATGGGCCTGATGGTTAAGGCAGAAGGCAACTGGAAAAACAAACTGGAACTGCTGAGGGAAAGATGGCTCAAGGCTCAGCTTTTCCTGTAAAGTGGCTAGTGAATTTAGCATTTGTGAAAATTTCCAGTGCTGGTTGGAGTCCAGAGGACCCAGGGAGTATATTGGGCTTGCCTCTGCCACCTCCTTGCTCTGGCTGGGGCACGGATTGCCCTCTGACTCTGGCCTGGCGCAGTACTCCCCATGCTGAGGTCCATGCCTCTCTGTCCTCATCTGCTCCGCTCAGAGATGCCCCTTCTGTGCTGCTCCTGCCAACTGCGCTGCCAGGAAATGTAGGCACCCAGTGAGTGGGTTCAAAGAGACTAGGAAAGCAGAGGCCTGGGAAGGTGTTCATGCCCTTGAGGAGAGTGATAAAGGAAAGAGGGTGGGCAGGATGGAGACAATAGCTGGCAGTCATCAGCATTACCAAGCCCTCCTCACCAACCCAAGCCACCAGCAACCCCCATGCAGACACTAGCCTTTTGGGGTTCTCCCCATTCTGTCTAATCTCACAGCTCAAAGATTCTTAGGGATCACCTAATTAACCTCATTTAACTGAAAAGAAAAACTGACTCAAAGAAGAGAAAAAGTGGATTTCCTGTGGTCATATCTCATTAGCAAAGACCCCAAAATCAGGATGTGAGGTTCTAAGCCCGTTCATAGGCCAATTAACTTGCTGCATTACTCTGACTAGCCTGAATTATTGCCAACAACACTCTGAGTCCTATCTACTCACTGTCCTGTACACTTTCTCTACTTATCTGTAATTTTGTTTAGTTCATGAGTTCAAGCCTCACTCAATTCAGCAAATATTGCTCTTTAGCACCTTGACGGGGCAGGCACACAGTGGACAACATCCCTGTTTGTTTGGAGTTACAACCTACTAGTGGAACTTACTTCTGAAGCCAACATGTCTGAAGGTTTCTTCAACACATCCTAACTCCATTCATTAATTCATTCACTATATGAATATCTTCTAAAGGTCAGCTTTTAATTTTAATTTTTAATTTTAATATGTACACTTCAATTTCCTTCCCCTACCATTGAAGTCTCCCAACACTAAATGATTTGAATTATTAGAAGCAGTGATTCTGTTCTTTTTCATAAAGACTTTGAGTGCTTTGGTGAAAACGCTACAATGAGCCCAGGCCTCCTTTACATGTCTAAGAGAAGGAGTTTACTGACTTTTCCCAGTTTTTAAGTCCAAACCAACAGGGAGCATGTGAATTAGTGGTGTGAGAAGCAAATACGAATATGAATGGGACATGCAGAAATGTTGGAGACACCCAGGGCAGAGAGTGTGTGGTACTGGGTTGGGTGGCAGGTTTCTTGGGACATGCCCACCTAATAGCCAGCTCTGCCCAAATCAGGCTGTGGTCCACAGATGGACAGAACTGCTAGGGAAAAGACACACAGCCCTGAAGGGCAGAAGCCAAGGCTCATTTTGGCAGATGAGAACTAATGAGGCACCTCATTTCTTTTCACAAATCTCATACAGAAGAATATCATTGTTCATATGTTTTATTTAATAGAGATTTATCTAAATCTGTAGTCATTTTCATCTTTTTAAAATTGTTTTATTTGTTTTTCTTCTTAGTAATGCCTTACTACACACCTAGGGCTCTTAAAATCCAGAGTGGAATCTGCTGTGACTCAGAAGTAAATAAGGAGAAATATGTGCCCGGTCAGTTCAGTTGGTAGCTAAGAGCTTGGACTGTGGGGTCAGACAAGCCTGGGCTTAAATCCTGGCCCCTTCACTTGATAACCCTGTGATTATGGGAAAAATGTCATCCACTCTGATCCTAAGTTTTTTTTTCCTCATACATGAAATGAGGGCAATGGGTGTCCCCAACATGCGTCACTGTTACTTACCAGTGTTCCAGTCAGGGTTAGATCAGGAAGACAGAGTCTCTGTAAACATTACAGGAAGTAGGAATTTTATGCACATTTATGGCTTGTACAGATGCCGGAGGAGCTGAGGCATGACAGCAGGCTGGAGGAGTAGAGAGTCGGTTACTGCGCAGTCTGCCTGAGTCAGTGGTGGGACCAGACACGTCTGAGCTTGTAGGAGAATCCGAGAAGCCAACAACAAAGCAGCAGAAGTGGGACCACCAATGTGAAGCTTGAGGAAGGGTTTTGGGGAGCTGCTGCATTGGCGGGTCCACAACTGAGTGCTTGGGGGTGGCTTGGGGACACCTGTGTGTGCAAGCCAGGGACCTCTGTGACTGTGCCTGGCCATGACAGCCTAGATAGAGGAGTAGCTTCTGCTGAACTCTCACCTTACAAATCTCCCACAGGTTCCTTTTTTGGCTAACTCTAAACTGGTACCATATACGAAAGGGATTCTAGGAAACCTGGTCTTCAGCCTTAGCCAAATTATACCAGTATCCTTTCCGGCTGCTTCTGTAAACTGAGTGTGCTTTGGGAAGTAGCCCTGTCACTCTCAGACCTTGTGGTTTGAGTGGGACTTACTTCACCATCTGCTTTCCACCCAGCCCCAGAGATCGGTATGAGACTCAGGCCTGGCCATCTGAATGTCACACACCTGAGACCACCGGTTGACTCAGGAATGGGCTCAGGACCCAGTTACAGCCAATGAGACTCTGTCCTGGAACTTTGCCAGAACCATACAAAGAAATCATCTTTTTTCCATGCAAATAGGACACAAACCCAGAATTGGTGTCTGGACACCAAGAGAAACCGTGCTTAAGAAGAAAGGTAACCCTGGGAAAACTGAGTCTAGAATAGGAGAGTAAATCTAAGTATCCAAGTGACATCACAGGACTCACAAATACTTGAAATCAAGGTATAGCTGGATCCAAAGCCAAGCGAGGGATTTAAGCTAGCTGAATAAGTTTCTAGCACTTGCAGCTGAAAGGGTCCAGACTTTCACAATGGGGTTAGTGAAGGTACCAGTGAACAAGACCCTGTTCTAGAGTGAGTGCTTAGTATGTATCACCTATTATTGTCATTATTATTGTTATTATATAGATTTCCATTTCTAGCCTTCTCTCCTGTATTTTATATAAAGTGTACAAGGATAGTTCTGTATGGAGATATGAAACTATATAAAATGACCCCCAAAGGTCACTTTCTGTTGGTCAGGGTCTACAAGCTCAACAACCAGGATCAGCTGAGCTGGAGTCAGTGTTTTCACAAGAAACAGAAACAGAACTGACTTAGGAACTTCCTGGCAACCCCCGATATTCTGCATCATTCCCCCTGCTTTTTTGGACAGTTTCTTTCTGTCCCTGAGGATGCCTCCTCACAGCTCCCTGCCTCTGTTCTTATCTCCCTCTCCCTCACACCCTTCAACAAAGAGTTCAGCAAGATGAGCTAACTCAATCTTCCAAAGGGTTTGGATTTTTTCTTAAAGAGGCCCTGTTAAGGCCTCACTACTCTGAGGACACTCTAAGTACGGAATTGGAGGAGAAACAGAGCATAAGAATCTGCAGGTTAAAAGACCAGTAAATATTTTTTCCTTACACTTTACATTAAAATTGGGATTAGCTACACTTGGGAAGGACTGACTTCGTAGCAACTGATCCCTAGCTTTCCAAAATATGAGAAATATGAGGGAATAACAACCACCTAGTTAACCAGTCAAAGAATATTAATAAGGGCCACAGGGATCATAGCCTACAGCAGCTGTTTCCTATCTCCACTGGGTTTTGACTAGGAAATGGGCTCAAGATACAACACGGGCTTTAGCGTAATCATTTGCAAGGAATCGTAGATAGTGAGCAGAGTTTAAAAGCCTTAAATAAATAATGAAAGTCATTGAAATGTCTTCTCTGGAAAAATGTTAGTAACTCAAGTACAATGGCCTAGTTAGAGGGAGGGAGGGGGTAAGTTGCAGAATCTAGTCCAGTCCAGGAATACCAATTTCCGCCCCCCCAAGAAAACTAATCACTTTCCATTCATCTAGTGACATGAAATCATCATAGTTGCTAGCACAGAAGAGATATTGTAGACTTAGAATGTTCACTTCTTCCAGTTGAATATCAAGATCCTCTCTCTCTTCCCCTCCTCCCCCCAAAACTCCAACTGATTTATACCCCTCCCTTAATAGAGCTCATAAACAACATTTGTTCCATGTTTACGGTAGATATTTCTGTAGGTTTAATTGTTTAATCCCAACGTTAAAGTGAACTGTGCTCACTGAAAGGCTGCCTAGTGCCCTCACCTCTGAGAGGTTATTTCCATGAGGGACTGAAAAGCCTTTTGAGAAGGGACTTGTCAAAATAGATGAGTTGGGAATGACAAGCTTGGCCAAATAACCAAGCTCTGAAGCACAGCACAGTGTCTAGGGGCAGACCTGGTGATCCTTAGCAGGGGCAGAAGTGGTGCCAGCACAGATGACAGTGCTCAGAGAGACCTGCAGTCGCCAGGAGCATATGGGGGTGTTCAGTGGATCTGACTTGTGCAAGAGCACATGAGATTGTCAGCTGAAGTTCCAGTTTTGGAGTGGCAGTGACAGGAATTTGGGGTCATTATATTAGTATACCTTGAAGGGTGAAATCTAGAGAAAAGTGGGCTACACATGTATATTTGATAACTCTTATGTATCGCTTTGAGTTTTTTGCCTCTAAGTCACCTGTGGATGTGGTGACCAGTTCCCCAAAGACTTCATCAAGCCTCAGCCACACATCACCTGAGAGCTCAGCACCTTCTTGCTCCATTCCGTGAGATTCCCTACTGTCACAGAATGGGAAACCTGGGGCAACCCCTCAATGCTGCTCATGCACAAGCCCAAAGAGCTAGAGCATCAACACTTATGTGTAATCCTTGACCAATGGGAAATGGGAACAAATGGGTAGATGTTTGTTTCATTGTTGTTTTTTGAGACAGAGCTGTAAGCTGTCACACTGGGTAGAGTGCCGTGACATCACAGCTCACAGCAACCTCCAACTGCTGGACTCAAGTGATTCTCCTGCCTCTGCCTCCCAAGTAGCTGGGACTATAGGCACCCACCACAACGCTGGGCTATTTTTTGGTTGCAGCCGACATTGTTGTTTGGTGGACCTGGGCTGGATTCGAACCTGCCAGCTCAGGTGTATGTGGCTGGCGCCTTAGCCACTTAAGCTACAGGCACCAAACCTGGGTAGCTGTATCTTTGTCCCTCTAGGTGAGTAGTTCTACAATGCATTTCATGAAGCTTCTGAGATAGTCCTATAGGCCAAGCAACTAGCTGCCCTTATTGTTGACCTACTCAGTGATGCATTTTGCATGCTCTTCCTTCTTCCCAGTTCACTTTCCCTGTCCCTCCCTCCTGCATACAGCATCACATTCCTGAATAAACCACTCACACGCTCATCCTCTCATCTTGGACAGAACCCACAGTAAGATTGTCATTTTGAGTTAAGCGTTGTTCTCTCTTTGAAGCTGAGCTTCGGGGGCTGTATTCCATGCACAGATATTTGTGAAGTTCTCTCCCTTTTCCTACACTCTCCTTTGTACTTTGTCTGGCTTGCATCTGCCAGAGTCCTATGACATTTACAGTCAGTACTTCAAGAGAAATATTCCAGTTGCATTTTAAATGATTCACCAACTTGTAACATCTATTGAGAACCAAGGGAATACACTTGGAAGCCAAGAAGAAAATATTAGTGAATATGTGTCATGGAATATGATTCTTAGGGTAAGGGAAAATATATGCAAGCAGCAAGAGAGAATTAACAAATTACTGTTCCTCCCTGGTACTTTAGAATTGGAGTTAGAGCTTCTCTCCTGTTTAAGATCTTTGTTCTTCTGATAAAGTATCTGAAGACCAGGGCAGTGGCCAATTTGTTCTAGTTGGGAGTCCTGGCAAACATATGAAGAATCAGGAATTCATCTCCCTAACCTGGTGTTCGTTTTCTGAGAAGATACAAGAAGCTGAAGGGTATAGATAAAGCCATAAGTTTATTCATAATGTTTCTGTTGATAACAATGAAATTGATATAAATAGAAGAGTCACAAAGAGGATGCCAACTTGATGGCTTATAAAATATTAGAGTTAGAAATCTAACCTGCTACTAAAGCAAGAATTTCGTCAGTTAAAAAATACACACTTGACTTCGAGAAAACACGTCAGCTTAGGTGCTAACATACAGCCACTGCAGACGGACTGAGCTCATGTAATCAGATCCCACTCATTGCCACCTACCCCTACCACAGGCATCCAGCTTCCTGTCTGTTCTGCTTTTCATGTTTAGTAATCATTCCTGAAACATTTGGCTCCTGGTCCTTCTGTGTCACCTCTCATATTCCTGCCTGCATCCCTTTATGGGGCACAGGACCTCTTTGGGCTGCAATCCCAGGAGCAGGTGCCACTTAAGCTAGCTTAGCCCTAGGCCTCATACCCACCCACCCCCAGCCCAGGCCCTGGAGGGCAAGATACAAACTCTCTGCTCATCCTTGCAGGTGGCCACAGAGCCTCTAGCTGAGCCTTGCTGGTGAAGGGGAGCATTTGCCTCCTCAAATAGCTGTTTCTCTTCAAAATCTTTGTTTAGACATTGTTCTTTTTATTGCATGAGAATTCGCCTTACTGTGGTTTTTGTGAGTCTGTTTTGGGGCAGTCCCTTCCATGTGAAAGCTCTTCTAAAAGGCATTTTTGAAAGTGAGCATTTCTTAGACACACTTTTATCCTTCACCTCTCAGGACTAATATTAAACCCTTGGGCCCTTCAAGCTTTCCTCATATGATAAAGATTCTAAGCCTCACATTGTCCTATTCAGTCTCCTCTCTGTTCCGTCCCTGTCTGTCCCTCTAGGATGCTGCATTCAGAAATAAATTTGTCTCTTCAGAGATGGTCTGCCCAGGGCAATTACCATGAGATTATTACTTTTGAATCATTTTGAATTTTTGTGTTAAATAAACTCATAGGTCTTCATCTCCTGAATTAAATCCAAACAACACCTCTTCCCATGAATCATTTTAAGAACAAGTGAACAAGAAGTAAAGAAATACACATATGAATAAAAAATCAATGTTTAAACATGGCTAATATTTTCAACCCCAATTTGAGACAGACGTAGTCCATGCCACATGCTTCAGTAAGGGCACTATGTGACTAAGTTATTAATATTATGACACCACATTTCACATGCCCTGTGTCACTGCCACTTTCTGCATAACCAAGAATCACGAAGTCTTCATACTTACGAAAATCATAACCATAGCCACAAGAAGGGACCCAGGAAAAGTGCAAATCAGGATCTTCTCAGGCTCCTGGCTGTTATTAAAATCTTGGTTTTTATGGAAAAGAACAGTGATAATTCCTTCAAAATAGATTTTTGTAATAAAAAGAAAAAAGTAATCTATTCAGAATTTTAATGAAAAGAACTGCATTTTTTAAAAAAAAGCAATGGTTAATTCTTTTTGCTTTTCATGCTTACGAAGTGGAATGCAGTAAAGATTAGTAAAAGTTTATGCGAAAGACTGAGTCCTATAAGAATGATTTCTCACGTTTGCCTCTATTGCCTTTGCTAACAGAAGTGTGAAGGAGACTGAAGATTAGCATGACAGAACGTCCACCAGGAGGACAGCACAGGGCTAGGCCGGGCTGGTGCTTACAGGAGTCTGTGCTCCACCTCAACTGTGCAGCCTACAAGGGGCGACGCCTGTGAACGGTACAGGGTGCTTCAAGGGACTTGAGCAGGTCCTGAAGAGCTGTGGAAGCTTCATGGAGAAAGAATGCAAACCGGCCATGTCAGGGTGAATGTGAGAAAAGGGAGGGAGGCTACCTGGGAAAGATGTCATTTAATTTGGTTCTAAAAGGAGGGTAGAGATTTGATAAAGAGAAGTGTGTACATATGGGACCTCCATGCTCCAGGCACACATGTAGGTGCTCATAGACAGGGCTCTCCTGGTAGGCCAGCTCTCACTCGGCCTCTTTAGTTGCCCCAATGCTATGGGACAGATTAACAACCAGATGGTACCAAGTCCCAAGGAGAAAGGGCAGGAGATGCCTGCCTGTCCTGTCTCTCATGTGAGGTCCAAATCACACAATATCTACATTTAAATTCTCGTGGACTTGGGCTATGAGTAATTTCAAATCTCACAACACCAGGATTTTAGGCCAGAGACTGATGTGCAATAGACCACAGCTGGAAGGGGAGGGGAGGAAGGGAGTGGATAAAGTCAATTCCACCTGCACAGATCATGATGACTCTTATTAGTTTTGTTCTGCCATCCTATAAAAGTAAAGCTTGTGTTCTGTTTCCTAGTATCGTCCAGATGGCCCGGGCCATGTTAACTGATATTCGGACGTGCATGGATATGTCTGGAAGTGACATGCCTGGGGGGCTTTCCTTCTGTTTGAAATAGGAAGACTGATGAAGAAAAAGAAATGAGGTCTAGTACCCTTCCTGGCCTCATGGACCATAGCTACTAGAGTTGGAGGCAAAGTCCTCTGAAGAAGCCGCCATCCTAAAGGATCTGTAAGTGTCATTTACATGGGTATGTGTGACAGAGCTCTGGAGAGTGTGTCACTGACCTGACTTGGCTTACACCATAGCACGATCCCTAGCCAATCACTTGAGGTGACAGTCCCCTTAGTATAAATGTTGATGTTAAAATGGAGGTTAACCTTAGGAATGGGAGGATTGAGATTCCCCTGAGTGGCTTTGGAAAGAGAAAACACTGGTCGGGGAACCTGAGCAGGAGCGAAGAAACTATGACAGAAGCTACTTGGTGTTGACGTGGAGGTGAACACATGAATGGATTCCAGTGAGAACCCCAAGAAGTGCCTGGGGCCCTGGAGGCTGTATGTGAGCAGGCAGGAACAAATGCAGAACATCCGAGTTATGACAGTCATGTGTCCTTTTCGTAGTCTCAGGAAAATAAGGACTTTCAGTATCTCCATTGAGCTCCAAACAATTTCCTCTCTAAAAAAGGCCAGATTAGAACAGCATCAAGGTTTAGGAATGTTAAAGTAATACAATGACACTGGAATGACCACTGGGAGCCAGCACATTTCTCCAGCACTTTTATTTCCAAGCACGCTGAAAGCCACGGATCTGTGATTTACTTACTAAACTGTATGCATGGTGTGGACTGCAGGGAAGAAGCAATGAGAATTGGCTCTATCGTCTCCTCCTGTAAAGGGAAGGGTAGTTACCCCTTTAGATGGCAAATTGAGTCCCTATAATGAGGTTTGCGCTGATGTTGAATTTCCACTCAGGCATCCAGCCATCCTGGTGTTTAGAGCCCTTGACGAGTAATGTTTCCTTCATGTGTGAAGTCTGGACACTCCACTGAGCTCTCTTTTTCCACACACATTCATTTAAGCCTTGGTTAAAATTATCCTCTAGAATTTGAGTCACCTGAGCAGGCAGAAGAGCCACCGGAGACAACAGGGAGAGATGAGGTACACTTTTCACTAACAGGTTATGGGATTATCTGCAGAGTCACTGAGTAGCAGCCATACTTATCGGGTAAGAATGTCTGTGGGTAAAGGAGGGAAAGCCCCTTTCTCTTAAATTATGTCAGCACAGCTCCAGGGGCACTTGTTAAGATGGAGAGTTGATTGGAGTGTGAGCTCTAAGAATGGCTAAGAATCCCACAAAAACAGCCATCTGCCAACCTAAAATTAAAACTTCTCTGCTTAGCACCCAGTGAAGACAACCACATTGATTTTCAAAACAAAGGACCTTAAAAGCACCACCTAAGAAAGCGAATCAGGATCCACAGACATCCATAAGATTCCCTGTGTTCATTACTTACATCATTCCTGCCTATGTACCCACCACGTTTAGATTCAAAGTCTTTATAATGAACAGAGTGTATATGCTTTTAAAAATGCAAAAAGGAAAAGAGTTGAGCAGGCTGTGTGTTGGTTCATAGATGGTCTTGAAAAAGAGGATAATCCTAAGAATTAGAATGACTTGGTGGTGGTTAGGTGGCAAAGCACACATCAGGCTGCATTCTAGAGTCCTGCCAGCAGTTAGATGGTGAGAGTGCAGGCCGGAGGTTAGGAGCAATGGAGGGAAGCAATAAGCACAGTGCAGAAAAGGCAGAGAGATGGCAGACAAACCTGGGTGTGGGAACCGGACTTCATCCTTCTCAAGTCTATTGTATCTAGGTGGCACCGGGCACACAGGAGAGGCTCTCTATGAGCTTTTCAACCGGAGTGGGCTGGAGAGACTTTAGGGAAATGTTAACATGAAAAATCATGTTTGTGTACTTGATCGCTAGAAGACTCTATTTTCCTTACTGGCATTTGAAAATGAAGAATAATAATAGAAATTAAAATTCAGTCATTGAGTTTTTTTGAAGAGTTGGCAGATTCCCAATAAGGCATCGAGAACACATTTGCTAAATAAATAAACAAATAGAAGAGAATGAATGAATGAACAAAAAGGAATATGAATCAATCAAACATTCAGTCAATGAATCTTATTCATCTTCTTTGAGATAGTCTTATATCTAATGGAATTAAAATAGCACTGGACTTGGAATCAAAGCCAAGGTTTTTGCCCAATTTATTCCTCCCACAAGTATTTATTGAGCACTTAAGCTGTGTGCAAGTCTCTCTGCCACAACCATGACATGACTGAATGCTAGAGGTATAGTGCAACCAAGAGGAAATTCCTCTTTTGTGGAGAAGAGGGAAGATGTATAATAATAAAAGAAAACAAAAATCAATTTTTAGGACTAGGTGGGTAGGTCCTTTTGTATAGAGGAAAGTCAGGAAGGATTTCCTGAAAATAACATTTGGAAAGAAATCGACCTAATGAAGAGCAAAATAATGTCCGGGGGGATAAGAGTACTGTAGTAGGAGGTATAGGAATTGCAGAGCCCCTGAGGCAAGAATGAGCCTCAAATTGCCAAGGGAGAGAAACAGGAATGTGCCACAGTGGTTGGGAAGCAGTGTAGGGGAGTGGGAGTGCAAAAGCTTCCTTCTTTTGCCTGCTTATGACTTTGGACAATAAAAATAATAGCTCAAAGCTATTGAGAGTTTACAATGTGCAGGTATGTTTGGACCATCTTACTTAATCATCACAACTCAACAACATAGGTAGGGGAATTGTCAAAGTATTTAACAACAAGCACGTCATAGGTGCAACCTATTAGATGATGCCAGTCTCAGCCAGCCTCAACCATGTAAGTGTAAATAGGCTTAATACAGGGATCACTATTTTCCCCACTTAATAGATGAGGAAACCAAACTCAGAAGTGGGGTCATCCCTCCCAAATTATATACCTGACCATTTGACCACAAACTGTATATTGAAAGTGGCAAGTAACATTCCTCTTATAAATGCCATTTATGAGAGTCAGAGAATTATTTATAAAATGGGAAAATAGGTAATTTGGAGCTTTGCTACCCACACTGTAGAAGAAAGAGCACCATGCCTCCTAACTAGCTAGGAGACTTTGAGTATATCTCTTTACCTGTCTGGTTCTCAGAAAACTTCTAGCCATGGGTAGTAAATAAAGGTGCTATTGGCATCTTGCAGGTATGTGTAGAAGCCAGGATGCTGCTGAATACCCTGCAAAGCACAGGAAAGCACCACTACAAAGAATTGTCAGTACTAGGTAGAGAAACCCTGAGCAATGGAGTGAAGCAATAAGCGCTTCAGCGCAAGAAGTGCTAGGTGTGGCATTAGGGAATGCTGGGGACTGTAGCAAACTACAGAGCATACATACATGTATGTACTTCCTAAAGGCATGTCATGCAAAAAATAAGTTATTAACTTTGGGGGGGCAGTTTTTGGCCAGACCTGGGTTTGAACCCCCCACCGCCAGCATAAAAAATAAGTCATTAACTTTTGTGGACCAAGGAGATTGCAACTACAGGCCAATTTCAACCTCTCGTGGCCCTAACTTTACCTAGTTACTCACAATTTTCTTTTTACACATGAGGAAAAGAGTCTCCTAGCCATGCAGGTGTGTGTGTGTGTGTATGCATGCATATATGTATACATACACATATAGTCATATTCATATGCGCATTGGCAGGAAGATTTATTTTTAAAGTGTTTGCAGAAAGTGAGACCCTTCATCTTCCTTAGAATCTAGTTTTGGTTCTTTTCCTTTTCCCTGGTCTATACTTTCTCCCTTCTTCATTTACACCAGTCTCCATCCTTCTGTTCTGGCTTTAGCAAAGATTAAGTCCAGCTGCTCCACTGCACCCACCACAGGAGCTTCTGGGTCAAGTTTTGATCCCTTCATGTGGCCTAAAGCCCCTGGGAAGGGGATGCACTCACTCACATTACTCTTTTGGCCTGGAGGGACAGAAAGGCTGGAAGAGACAGGTTGGCCCCACGTTTACAATGTGCCCACAGAGTTATTTATGGTTTGTTTGCCCACTCAATGGGGAACAATTGCAGCCTCTGACTTGCAGCTCCACGTTTCATTAATGAATTTGAGGGGAAATGGGCTGTGTCATCATGGTGGGCTTTTCAGCTTCTAGCTACAAAGCAAATGCAGAAGCAAGGCCAGAAACAGAAACAGTAGCATTTCTAGAAAGAAATCAATGATTCTATTGGTAAAGAAGCTGAGGAAAAGCTTGAAGAGGTGAGGAGCAGATGAAATTAGGAGAATGAAGTTCTCTGATCACCACTTGTGGATGGGCACATGTGTGGCAGACATGTGGCAAAAGATGAGACCGGGAATCACACCATGATTTCTGATGTAGGCAAACCAGAGGCTGATGGGGTATCCAGGTGAGGCCTCCAAGGTCCTCAGGCATAAGTGCACACTGCAGGAGACTCAGCTCTGCACCAGCAGGTCCATTTCTGGAATGATGTGAAATAGGCGTTTGAAAACCATTGTGGACAATAGGACTGGTGGAAAGTAGATAGGACCTTGTAACCAGAGAACAAACAAAAATAATCAATGGAATCTCCATGTGAATGGACATCAAAAACCATAGTGACCATCAAGTGGACATGCTGGCAGCCCTTCATTTAGATCTGATCTGTTGAGTGCAGGGCAGTGGACTTCTAAGCTGCTGGGTCTGCTCTTAAGGTAGCTAAAGTACAATTGCAACTTGTCAGCAAGTGTCTGGGGCTAACCTCTTGAGGAAGAAGCTCTGAGTGCAATAAAAAATATTTAACTTTTTTAAAATGCAGCTTAAAAAATGCTTGTGCTGTAGCCACAAGGGGGGCTTTTCTCCCTTCCTCTCACTGTTCCATGTTATATCCATATCATTCTCTCATATGTGTTTCAGTGATATATGGTAATTTGCATTCCAGAAATGCCAGTAGTAGCAGAAGAGTCCATGAGGCGAATAATCTCTGGGAACTGAAGCCCAGGTGCCTGCAAGATACACTCATAAAAGCCCTGAGTGGTTTCAACAGACAGACCTTGGATTTGACCTTGAGTCTGGCAAGTGAAAGTTAAGCCTGAAAAGCCTTAAGTAGTTTGTACAGCAACCCAGAAACTCAAAGGAGTGCTGGAGGTAAGGGTCAGAGCCTCTGGGAGATATTGACAAAAATGGGGCATTTACATGAACTCACTTTCTAGACATCAAAGTGTAGTGACACATGTAGACATGACACAGCAGGAAGGACATGGTGACCAGAGAAGTCAGAACATTAGAGATTCTACAAAGCTCTCTTCTTCCCCACCCCAATGTGGACAGATTAAACAGAAGGCAGAGCGAAAGAGAGGTGGAGAGTTTTTATGGATAGTTTTTATGGAATCAACGTTATTCAAGTGCTTTCATTAAATTATTGTCAATGATTGTGGTTTTAATTGTGTATCACTTCAATAAGTGGAAAAATTATAAAGACTACCAAAAGAATCCCACATGCTAGGACCTAGAGGCTTGGCAAAACAGTTAACATACAATAACTAGTGAATCGAACAATGATAAGGAACCCACTGAGATTAATATGAACCAGTTGCAATACTATTCATATTTCTACCTGGTTATCAAGACTCAAGTTTCTACTCTGGCTTTTATTCAAACTTGTTTTAGGTCATCAAATAATACTGATATTACCTAAAAGAGATAATGTCCCTTCACAAAGCAATTTACTAATTGGTAAACATTGGCTACAGTAATAATAAGATTGGCAGGTCCTGAAACTGGACAGGACATCAGTAGATGATACAGTCTAAATCTCTGTCTCCACACTATATCCCTCGAGGAAATACCAACCTTGAGGGAACCATGAGACAGAAGCAAAACAGGAAATTATGAGTGTTTCACATAGCTTATTTGATATAGAGAGCTTAACCACACAGACAAAAGCATAGAAGACAATGAGTAAAAACTATACACCATAACAATTTATAAACAATTGCCCACCACTAATAACTCTAGATTTAAGCATGCATGGATAAATGAATGAATGAACAAAATATTTAGACCTGAGATATTTTTCTGTGACACTTCCGGAAGTCAGGGATTTGATTTGAATACTTATGTAACATCTCTATTTGCAAACATCATACTATGTGGACTGCAGGTCCAAAGTAGAACCTTATGTTCCTGCTTCCCTATAATTTATCAGAAGTGGATGGATCCAGGTTTTATGGAGCCTCCAGTTTATGAAGGCATGGAGGGAGACCTTTAAAAGAAGCAAATACAAAATTAAAAATACAGAATTGCTAGGTCCTCTCCTAGAGCTTAAGTGAAGCAGGCATAAATGAGGGGCCCTGAAGCTGGATACATTGCTGACCGAGCTCAAGTTACCCAGTAACATGGATAGTTTCTGAGTAAAATTGCCAGTCAACAATGTGTTAAGATGTTAGAGGCACTAGGTAATTCTATATTATAAGCAGCTGAGAGATGAGGAGGGGGGACAGAATAAAATAGGCTGATTTGGGGGAAACTTGGAATTGAGACTGGGAGAAATGAATCAGGGAACAGCAGCTATGTTAACACACTGGTGACCAGCAATTTTATGCAGAAACTGTCCATGTTACCAGGTAACTGTGACTGGTCAGCAATGTGTTAAGTTCATTTAGCTTCTTGTGAAATCTATCTCTGCTATTTAGAATATGTTTCTCCAGGTATTGGGGGCTTGAGAAAACAACCCAGGTCTTCCCTCCTGCCTACCAACTCATGGAATTACATGGATCTGGCTTTATCCCTACCCACCTATTCAAGGCAAGGTTCTCCCTTTGCTATCAGAAACATTTGGTCAGCATCTTGGTGGGGTGGGTTTGAAGAGGTGAGGGTTTGTTTTGCTTCTTCCATTCATCCATCCATACACGCACACACACAAATCCAGTTACAATGCTCTCTCTATGAGTTAAGCACAAAGTGGTATTATAGGAAAATGAATACATCCATATATTAGTTATCTACTAATATGTAACAAATAACCCCAAATTCAGCAGCTTGAAACCAACACACACTTATTATTTGGCAGTTACTGTAGGTTAGAAGTTCCAGCACAGTTTTCCTGGGCCCTCTGTGCAGGCTTCCCCCAGTCTGAAGACTTGGTATTGGCCAGGCTTCTTTCTTATCTGAAGACTCAAGTGGGGAAGAACCCACTTCCAAGTTCATCCAGGTTGTTGTCTGTGTTCACTTCCTTGCGACTGTGTGAGTGAGGGCCCAGATCATTCATGACTTTAGTACTCAGGTCCTAGAGGCTGCTCACAGTTCTCTACCATAGGGAGTTGAAAATTTGGTCATTTGCTTCTTCAAGGCCAGCAAGAGTTATTACGGAGTCTTATAAAATGAAGCATAATTATGGTGGTGACATTCCAACACCTTTACCATATTATACAGCTTAGTCAAGGGAATGACAGCCCAACACCTTTGCTATGAGTCCTTAGAGGTTCAGCTACAAGGAACATAGCTTGTATTATTTCTTTATATGATGCATATTTACATATATATCTGATGCATTCCAAAGAAGGCCTGTAAGTGTTGAAGCACAATATTGAAATGAACTGATGTACCCATATTCCAATTTAAAAAGTAGAGCATTATGACCTAGATTCTACCTACCTGCCTAATTGTTCCTATCCTATACCCTATCTCCCAGAAGAAACCATTCAGTTGCTATAATTTCCTTACTTTTTTGATAATTTTATAGCATGTGTATTTAAGAACAAAAACAGCTGCATACTCCTGCTAACTTCTGAATTATATAAAAATTGGTATCACATACCACAAAAGTTTTCTGCAGTTAGCATCTTCCACACATTATTTTTAGGATTGATCTTTGCTGCTTCTTGTAACTGTAAATCAATCATTTCTACTCTCACTATTCTACTGTGTAAAGATAGCACAAATAGCCATTTTGATCAATGTGCATTTAAGTTTAATTTATATTTTTTACCATTATAAATATGTTGCTATGAACATTCTTATACATCTCTTAGTATAAGAACTTTTCTGGAATATATACTTAAACATAAATTTACTGGATTTTAAGGTATGCAGATATTTTCCTTTGCAAGGAATGACCCATTGTTTTTGAAAGTAGTTATACTAATTTAGACTCTTTCCAGAAACTTCTGAGGTCCTTTAACCCATCTATCTCATTAATCAGACTTTTTCATATGGCAAGCTTAGGAGCGATAAATAGGTATTTCACTTTGATTTTAGTTTGTATTTTCCTGAACTTTAGTAAAACTAAGCATTTTATAAGCTTATTTACTATTTATATTTTCCCTCTGTAAGATTCTGGTTCAAAATAATTTGTCTATTTGTCTATTGTTGATTTTTTCATATTTTTTAGAAGTTTTTCACATGTTCCGGGACTAAACCTTAGTTAATTTTTATGTCAAGAATATCTTCTCATAATATACATAATACATGGCTGGATTTTCTCTTTCTTTAGTAAATAGAATCTTATATTTTATTCTAGTCAAATGTACTAATCACTACTTTTGTGCTTAGCTTTTCTGAGTCTTATTTAAGAAATACTTTCCTATCTCAAGTGCAGGAAAAATAAAGATATTTTCCTTTATATTTGCAATTTTTTAACTGAAAAAAATCTAATGAAGAACCTAGATATAATAAGGATGTAACTTTTCAAAGTGATTTACATATTCAGTATAATTCTAATAAGAGTTCCAAATGATATTTTTAAACTTAACATGTTTATTCTAAAATTTATATGAAAGAGCAAAGTGCTATGAGTAGCCAAGACATTCCCCAAATAAAAGCATACAGTAATTGAACTTGCCCTACTATATATCCTTATGTATACTTATATCCCAGTATAATGATATATATCAATGCCATATATGTATATATGTGTATTTGTATACATATATGCATATATAGACAATTTATGTCTAACTCTATGTATTTGTATAAGTATATATCACATATAAATTATGTACACTTATAGTTGTAAAATTATATAAGGAATTTATAGAACATATATTTACATAAATATATATGAGATACATACAATTATAGATATATATTTAAATTAAGAAATACATTTTAATTTCATCAATTGCTTCCTGGCATCTATTGAGATGATTGTATATATTTTTCCTGTGTTCAATTCATGAGCAAACTACATTGCTAAATTTCTACTGTGGAATCATTGTTGTTTTCTGGAGTAAACTTAATTCTATTGTGATATATCACAGTTCTATACACCATTGATTTTATTTTATTAATTTTTTAAAAAATGTGATAAATGCCTTCTGGAATAATAACTGAAGCGTGAAGGACACGGGATTTGAGCAAGGGTGAAATTGAACTGGGGATACAGTTTAACAGAGGCTGCTGAGCTGAACTGGGATTGTTCTTCAGATGAGATGAGAGGGACTGGCCTCCTGACTCAAGAAATCTTTAATGTAGGCCATTTCCAGGAAGAGAGGTGTAACTTTGGCTGAGCAACTTCCTTTGGCTGAGAGCAATTCCTGGAGAGGGATTTAAATTTAAATTTCTAGAATTTTATCACACAATGGGATGTAAATATTTGTGTAGCTACTTTCAACCCATTTTCTTCTTTTGAAAAATGCTGGCATAGAGGAGGAAAATAGGAGTGAGGGCAGATAGATAGAGATTAAAGCAGATGACCTATGAAGTCAACATCAGTAATAAAATTCCCCAAACCAGAGATGTTGGCGTGGATGTGGAGAAAAGGGAACCCTTCTACACTGCTGGTGAGAATGCACACTAATATGTTCCTTTTGGAAGGATATTTGGAGAATACTTAGGGATCTAAAAATTGACCTGCCATTCAATTCTATAATTCTTTTACTAGGTATACCCAGAAGACAAAAATTGTATTATAACAACGACTTCTGTACCAGAATGTTCATTGCAGCCTGATTCATAATTGCTACATCATGGAAGAAGCCCAAGTGCCCATTGACCCACGAATGGATTAATAAATTGTGGTACATGTATACCATGGAATACTATGCAGCCTTAAAGAAAGATGGAGACTATACCTCTTTCATGTTTACATGGATGGAGCTGGAATATACTCTTCATAGCAAAGTATCTCGAGAATGGAAGAAAATGTATCCAGTGTACTCACCCCTACTATGAAGCTAATTTATGACTTTAATATGAAGGCTATAACCCAACTGGAGCACAAGAATATGGGGAAAGGGGTAAGGGAGGGGAGGGGATGGGAAGGGTGAGGTTGGGGTGGAAGAAGGGTAATTGGTGGGACCACACCTATGGTGCATCTTAGAAGGGTACAGGCAAACCTTACTAAATACAGAATAGAAATATCTTCATTCAATAACTAAGAAAATGCCATGAAGGCTATGTTAATCAGTTTGATGAGAATAGTTCTGATTGTATATGAAACCAGCATATTGTACCCCTTGGTTGCACTAATGTACACAGCTATGATTTAATAATAAAAAAAAGAAAATAAATAAATAAAAAATAAAAAATATATTAAAAAGCTATTTTCACTGAAAAAAACCCAAATGATACATACTAGCTGATGTCAATTGACCTTGTTTTTACATAACTCAAACAATTACATATTATCATTTACAGATATTTACAAAGAAACCTAGAAAGACATTCTTGTGAAATTTTCTTTCACAGAGGGTCAGGAGAATATTTTCGTTGTATTTTAAATATCTTTTTGTTTTTTTTTTTTTGAGACAGAGCCTCAAACTGTCACCCTGGATAGAGGGCTGTGGCATCATAGCTCACAGCAACCTCCAATTCCTGGGCTCAAGGGAGTTTCTTGCCTCTGCCTCCCAAGTAGCTGGGACTACAGGCGCCCGCCACAACACCTGGCCATTTTTTGGTTGCAGCCATCATTGTTGTTTGGCGAGTCCGGGCTGGATTCGAACCCGCCAGCTCAGGTGTACGTGGCTGGCGCCTTAGCCTGTTGAGCCACAGGCACTGAGCCATATTTTGAATATCTTATTCTTAGTGAGAATATCCCAAGAAAGATGTTTGCCCTCTCATCCATAATATCAAAGATCACATGATATTCATATTTCTCATTGTTGGTAATGCTATCTTTGATCACTTAGTTGAGGTTATGTCTTTGGGTTTTGCTAGTATAAAATTATTTTTCACTTTTCTACTTGTATGTATTTTAAGAGTATGCCAATGTAACATTTCTAATCATATATTTGCCCATTAATCACAGTTTGCAATAATTATTATGTTGTTTGCCAAAAGGGTGATTTCCGATTGCTATCATTTCTTTTGCATTTATTAATTAGAATTCTACTATGAGAAAGAGTGTCCCCTTATTACCTTTAGCTTAGTTACTTAATTATTTAGGAAATTTTTGGTGCCTTTTCTTATAATTTTCTTGCAAATATAGAACTATTTAAAAATGTGCAGATTTCCTTTTCCCATCTCTAAATTGTAAATAAGGAACAAATCATTTCCAAAAAAATTTTAAGATCATATATTGCTGATTCTCTATTTTTGTCCCATTTTTTTTCAGTGCTAGTATAAGTAAAAGAATAGAGAAATGGTCAAACTGACTTTTTAAATTTTTCATGTTTTAAATTTTTAATCTTCCTATTCTGGGTTTGTATACTATCAAGGAAACTAAAATTTATTGTTTGTGACATACAGCTGACTCCTAGGTATTTGCCCATATGTTAGGCAATATTCATTGACATTGATGGCAATTTCACATTTATTAGATTAATAAATTCTCAAAATAACTTTTGTGATGAATATTATTATCTGCATTTTATACACCAGAATGTGAAATTAGACAAGTTACCTTTTCTTTATCTCCCAAGTTAAACTAAGACAATCCTGTTGGGAAACCTATGGTTTTTCTTTGTGCTACTATAATTGAGTCTATATTTCCACAAAGAGAGATGTTAAATTAAGTATTGCTGTATTTATTGAGATTGTATTAGTTATTCCCTGTGTCTTGTCTTTTTGTTTTCAAATACTTTTTTATCATTTTAATAAGTTCTTCTCCCTTTTCAAATTCATTTTGTTATTGCAGTTACTTAGAGTGAAAGTTGGAAGAAATCCAGTTTCTCTGAGTACAGTTTTAATGAAGCTTTTTCAGAGGAAAAGTAATAGAAAGAAAATAAAGGTCTCAATTTATTGTCATGGTTATCTGATGTTATTCAAGACTAACTATGCTTAGTAAAAGTACAGCTTCTATTCATTTTTATAATATATACTGCAAAAAGTGTTTCCTTTTTCTTTTTTTTTTTATGAAATAACATGTGGGAGGAACAAATAAGCTGAAAATGGCTTCTTTTAGTGGCAATGTTAGTAATTCTTTTTATTTTCACTTGGTTGGCTTTAGTCAGCTATGAGATGCCCACGTAATTGCCTTTGACTTTGTCTGGGGAAGGAGGGCTTAGGAGCTTTCTCAATCAGTTTGGTGCTTGAATAGTGATGCAGTAGCAGAGATGGTTGGTTAGGAAAACAAAAAAAAGAAGAAGAAATGGGAATACATTACTAAAGACATCTACAGTGAGGTATTTCAATAGATTTTTTTGAAAATATAAAGAACAAGGGACATAGTTGGAAGGTGTGTGGAGAAGCTAGAATTTAGGGGAAATATTTGAAATAATTATACATTTTGATGCATAAACATGTAGATGAATGGTAGCTTCAATAGCCAAATTCTAGTCAATTGTTAGTTCAGTATCTTAGGAAAATTGTACAGCTAAGAGGTGCACATTTGGAGCAGCATTTGAAAATATATTTGATGTGGATAATCTCAAATTGAGTAGAGTAGGATACATCAGATTACTATTAAGGATCAGGCAGATAAAAGGCTATCACAAAAACCCAAAGGAGGGTGGCACTGGCCCCATATACTGAGGGTGGTGGGTTCAAACCCAGTCCCAGCCGAACTGCAACAAAAAAATAGCTGGGCGTTGTGGCAGGCACCTGTAGTCCCATCTACTTGGGAGGCTGAGGCAAAGGGATCACCTAAGCCCAAGAGCTGGAGGTTGCTGTGAGCTGTGTGACGCCACAGCACTCTACTGAGGGCAATAAAATGAGACTCTGTCTTTACAAAAAAAAAAACAAAAACAAAAACAAAAAAAACTGACCATAATGTAGTCTTAGTTGGCAGATGTTTTATTGACAGTGTCCTTGAATCACATTATGTTTAATGAACAGAACATTTGGCAGGTTAAGGAAAAATATAATTTTATAGTCCAGAGTCTCATCCAGATTCCCACCACAAAAGACATCTTCCTATTAACGACAGAATGCCCCAAGGGCTGCATGTAATTGATTCATGTTTCACTTACTCCCTTTTGCTTTGTTGCCCAGTCTGGGTCTCCTCTTTTCATTCAGACAAGAGATAGGATTTTCCCTACCTAAAGAAGGGACTTCATGTTGTACTTCCTCCATTTAAAAAAGAGATGCTTATTAAAATATTAAGGGTACTATACAAACTCCAAATAAATTTCGTGCAGCTAGTAATGGAGTATTCTATTACAGATAATGCTATTCTTTCAAAGGATATGGGATCATTCAAGGCCTTTTTTATAAGTTGAAAATATTATGACGGTAAGGGCAAAATATCTTAAAATAAATGAACTATTATGTATTAACTTTGTATACAGTTGTTGGCCATTAAATATTTATTGACATGACTAAGGCCTTTGTCTGGAGCCAGTGAATTGAGGTGTATTACCTTCAGGAATTAAAGAATTATTAAATTAGATTTTTAGCAAAAAAAAAATGATAAATTGGTGAAGTGATGGATATGTTACAATTAGCTTGATTAAATCTTTTTATAATGCATACGTAGATCATCAAGGTATCACGTTGCACACCCATAAATAAGTATAATTATTATCTGTCAATTAAAAATAAATAAATAAAGATTAAAGATCTAGGGGCTTAGATCTGAAGAGTTATTCATAGTATCCTGGAAAATGGCCTAATATCTCATTCTTTATCCTATTTCTGTCTGAATCATCCTGTATTCTATTTTTTTAAAACGGTAGAACTCTGATGACACTGTTGCTTTCCCATGTAGAGCTCAGCAAACCTCTTAGAGCTAAATGAACAAAGACATGAATCAGATTATTAAGCAGATGCTAGGCTCTGACTCTGAAAGAAATGGACATCCCTAGGTTATAAATCTTAATTGGATAAAATAGCAGTCAGATAACACTATTAATTTTGAAAAATGTGCAATAACAGAGGATTTATAAGTGCATGAGAAATAAGCCATTTTGATGGAATCCTCTAGGAAAACTGCTACTTGAAAATGTACAAAGTAGTAACTTGTTGGAATAATTCGAGAGAAATGCTCTGGTTTTCCAAAGTATCCTTAGCATAGACACTTTAAGTTTCCCTGTAATTCACTGGATTGGAATATTCATTCAATCTAATTATTCACAGAAAATTTGTGGAATGATCTCTGAGAATTAGAAACCGGGGGACATACAAACATAGCAAGGTCACACCTTGCCTTTGTATTTATTTCTATTTATTTTTTATTTTGAAATACTAACTGATACATGTGCTTATTTTTACATAGATATCTTATATAATACTTAAGTCAAGGCTCTTGGTAGGCCTGTCACCAGAATAACGTTCCTTGTACGCAGTAAGCAAGTTTTTATTCTACACTCTCCCACTACCCTCCCTCTTTCTTGGTTTCTCAGGATCTTTATATCTCTTGTGCCCGTGTATACCCATCCTTTAGCTCCGTCTTATTAGTGAGAACATAAGGTATTTGGTTTTCTGTCTGTTAGATACTTAACTAAGGATAATAGTCTCCAGTTTTACCTAAGTGGCTACAAATGACATTTTTTTATGGCTGAGCAGTACTGCATAATATAGGTCATAAAATATGAAATATCTGATTTCTAATCCAAAGGGTAGTTAATTGTATCTCAAACAATTAATCAAATGATGTGCCTAAACTATCCACACAGTTATCCAATAGAACTTGTTTGTGCCACGGTAAAGAAGCCTGGAGAACTAGTAGTGATGATATTGCAAAAGGCATTTTCCATAGCTTGTTGAGAATTGAATATTTTTTCTTCCAAGAAGTGGTCCAAAGCCAAGAAGAAGTGGTGGTCAGTTGTTGCAAGGTCTAGTGGCTACGGAGAATGACAAAGAGTTTCCAATTTCAGCTTCAGTAGTTTGAGCTGCATTCTTTGTTCAACATGTGGTCGAGATTGTCTTGCAAGATTGGGCTGTCTCTATTGACTAATCTCAGCTGCTTAACTACAAACATCCTTACCATTTCAACTAATTGGCTGCAGTAGGCATCCTCTGTAATTGAGTAACTAAATTTCATCAAGTGATAGTGGATAAGACTCCATTAGCTTTTTTTGATGAATAATCGGTTTGGTAGTATGTTTTGATGCTTCATCTTTATCCAACCTTTGTGCCAAATGCTTGTCAAAACTAATGAAAAATAATCCATTTTTCATCACGTGGAACAACACAGTGTATAATTGGTTTACCTTTATGTTATATCAGCAAAGGAAAGCAAGATTTGAGATAATTTCTCTTCTGATACTCATTTAATTCATGTGAAACCCATCTATCCAGCTACTTTCCCTTGCTAATTTGTTTAAAATGGTCCAATATTGTAATAGTAATGTCAAACCTCTCTGCTAATTCATGTGCAATCTGAGATAGGTTTGCTTTCGATTCAGCTTTCAGCTCATCATTATTCACCTTGGTCTCAGGTTACCTATGTGACCCATTTTCAAAATTAAAACCACCAGAATGAAACTTCTCAGACCATCAATATACTATGTGTTCATTAGCCACGTCCTTCTCAAACACTTCATTGATATTTTGAGCTCTGTGCACTGTACTGGTTCCATGACAGAACTCACATTTATTGGATGTATAATTTGTGAGCATTTTCTCCCATTTTGTTGGTTGTCTATTCAATCTGTTGGTTATTCCCTCTGTTGTGCAGAAACTTTTCAATTTAATCAAGACCCATTTATTTATTTTTGTTATCGATATCATTGCCTTTAGGGACTTAGTCATAAATTCTTTGCCTCAGCTGATGTCTAGAAGAGATATTTTATACATTATACATTTTATTCTAGAAGTTTTGGGCCTTAATGGCTACATTTAATTCTTTTATCCATTTTGAATTAATGTTTGTATATGGTGAGAGTAATCGGGCCTATTTTATTCTTCTGTGTGTGGCTGTCCAATTTTCCCAGTGCTGTTTATTGAATAGGGATTCCTTTTTTCCAGTATATGTTGTTGTCTGTTTTGTCAAAGATCAGTTTGTTTGTAAGTATATAGTTTTATTTCTGGGTTCTCTACTCTGTTCCATTGGTCTATGTCTCTACTTTTATATCAGTAACATGGTATTTTGCTTACTGTAGCTTATGGTATAATTTGAAGTTAGGTAATGTGATGCTCCCATATTTTTTGCTTAAGATTACTTTGGCTGTTTGGCACTTTTATGGCCACAAATGAACCTTAGGATTATTTGCTAGATCTGAAAAATATAATGTTGGTATTTTGATGGAGATCGCATTAAATCTGTAAATCATGTTGAGGAGTGTGGACATATTAACAATATAGATTCTCCCATGATCAGGGGATTTTTTCCATTTGTTTGTGCCATCTCTGATTTATTTAATTGGCATTTTGTAATTCTCTGTGTGGAGATCCTTCACTTCCTTGCTTAAATACATTCTGAAGTATTTTATTTTCTTCATAGCTATAATGAATGGTATTGAGTCCTTGATTTGATTCTCTGCTTGACTGTTATTAGTACATAGAAATGTTTCTGATTTGTATACATTCATTTTATTACCTGAGGCTTTGCAAAACTTATTTATCAATTCTACCAGTCTCTTGCTGGAGTCTTTGGAGTTTATTATAAAAAATATCATATTATCAGAAAAGAGGGAGGGATAATTTGACTTCCTTTTCATAATTTGAATGTCCTTATATTTCTTTCTTTGGCCTGATCAATTTCCAATACTATTTTGAATATAAGTTGTGGTACTGGGCACCTTTGCCTTGTTCCAGTTCTTAGGGGGAAGGCTTTCCATTTGTCCACATTCAGTGTGATTTTGGCTATGGGATTTTCACATATGGCTTTTATAATTTTGAGGTATGTTACTTTTATCTCTAGTTTGTTAAGAGTTTTTATCATGTAAGTGTGCTGGATTTTTTTGAATGCTTTTCTGTGTCTGTTGAGATGATTATATGATCTTTGTTTTTGCTTTTGTTTATGTGGTGAATCATGTGTATTGATTTGCATATGTTGAACTGTCCTTTCATCCCTGGGATGAAACCCATTTGATCATGTTGGATTATCTTTTTGATATGCTATTTAATTCAGTTTTTTAGTAATTCTTGAGGACTTTTGCTTCTATATTCATAAGGATATTGGTTTGTAGTTTTCCTTTTTTGTTATATTCTTTCCTAGTTTTGGTACCTGTGTGATATTATCTTCAAAGAATTAGTCTCTCCTTTCTGATGTTATAATTTTGAGGATAAATACTGTTCTTTTTGGGGGGATCTGGTAGAGTTACTCTGTATGCCTGTCTGATCTGGTGGAATAATTGCCTGGGGTATAATTAAAGTAGTTTCTTTTATTAGCTACTATATATGTGTGTGTGTGTGTGTGTGTGTGTGTATTTATTTATTTTAAGACAGAGTCTCACTGGGTCACCCTTGGTAGAGTGCCTTGGCATCATAGCTCAAAGCAACCTCAAACTCTTGGGCTCAAGAGAGCCTCTTGCTTCTGCCTCCTGAGTAGCTGGGACTATAGGCACCTGCCACAACACCTGGCTATTTTTAGAGGTGGGGTCTTGCTGTTGTGCAGGCTGGTCTAGAACTCCTGACCTCAAGCAATCCACCCACCTTGGCCTCCCAGAGTGCTAGAATTACAGGAGTGAGGCACTGTGCCCCGCCCACAATACATTATATTCAATGGTAGTCACCAGGCTGCATATTAGGTACCCGAACTTATTTGTATTATGATTGAAAGTTGGTACCACCTTTTGATAAAAAATTCTCATTTCCTCCCTCTCCATCATTCCCTAATCAGTAAAACCGGACAACTATTTATATAGAATACACGTTTTTCAAAATCTGAAATTGAGAGGATGTATAACTCTAAAGCAGCAATTCCTTCTTAATAGTAGCATTAAGGGAAAACATCGATAGCATATTGGTTTAAAACCTATCTAGCAGTATTAGTCATTAAAATCATCATGATCCTACATCCATCCCTGATGTTTAAACATGTGGAATAAATGTAGTGGAAAGTAGAAAATAATTGACCCTGGGTTCAGCCTCAGATTTTAAAGTATGTCAGAGTAATTCAACTAAAATTATTTTCTTAGGATTATTTCTAATTTATGGCAAACCTAAATATGTAATTTGTTAGAGTGAGGGTGTTTTGGGCTATGGTAGTGTACAATAAAATGTACTGAAAAAAATAAAACTGAATAGCATGTTTGACATTAGAATTAGGAAAAAGCAATAGAACGTGTAAATGAAGGTTCTACGATATTTAATGCTGTGAATTTTAAAGAGAGAAACTCTAATGTTGCTAAACTTATATACTAAAAGTAGCCTTCCATTACTAATTTATAAATAGATTTAAGACATCTAGAAGTGATTCTTTAAAATTACTGTAAGAATCTGAACTATTTCAAATTAATATTTATTACTTATATAATTTTCTAATTTTATTACATAAATTATTTTATTAATTCTATCAGCAAACGTATAGGTAGGTGCTACCATCGCCCTTTCATGTATAAGAAATTAAAGTTTAGGAGGATTAATTTGTACTCACAATTTCACAGCTAGTAAGAAAAAAAGCTAACATTTGGATTCAGGCATATTAGCATCAAAGTTCATGTTCTTCAGCACTGCACAGTTTTGGGCGACAATTAATCCATTGCAGAGTGAATTAAAAATAGTACAATCTGGGCGGCACCTGTGGCTCAAAGGAGTAGGGCGCCGGCCCTATATGCTGGAGATGGCAGGTTCACACCCAGCCCCGGCCAAAAACTGCCAAAAAAAATAGTCTATGGAATCTTGTTCCTCTAAATCTAATAAATATTTTAGAAGTAAGCCTTAGAAGATATATCATGAGTAGCTTTGCTTAAGGAATTTAAGAAAAAAAATAGAATGTCAGAGAATGTAGTTGTTTGGTTACCTTAGTTTATTTTCTTAAAGATCTAGGAATTGTTTCAAGGCTGGTATCCATTTGAAAGGGAATACTTCTGAGTATCTCTTATGCCATTGAGTTTTAATATTTTTGGTTAATTTATGAAATATAAAATTATGATTTCCAAGATAGTTGTAAAAACAGAATAAAAGGAAGCTAAAGAGAAGGATCTGTACAGTTATTATTGCAGTTGCAGAAAAATAATACTATCCATGCTTAAATAAGAAAAATAAAGACTACATATTAAGATACTTCTGCAAGAAAATTAAATGATAACCCCAGCATTAAAACACAGTAAAAGGAAAGACATATAATAGTAAAATTCCAAAATTAATAGGAAATTTAAAGTGAATTTTATTTAGCCTTAAAACAATAACTGGTAAGGGCTTATTAATAAAAAAAAAAAAAACAAAACCAAAGTATCGGTTTGGAATTCATTGCATGTGGGAATAATGAAATAGTGCTTGTTGCTATTTTGTTGAGGCAAACAGAAATGTGTTTAAATTTGAGGGAAAAGATTGATGAAAAATAAGGAAATGAGTCAAATTTCAGATTAAATGTAATATATTCAGGGAAGGATCTTGTGAATACTTTTATGACTCAAAAAAGATTTATAAAGTGCTAGGAATAGACGAGTGTAGATCCATCAATATTACATTATCAGGTGAGGATACTTTTCAACACTGCACAGAAGATTAGGAAAGGACACACAGAAAGTTAAAGAAGAAAATATTCAGATGAATAACAGGAAAGTAGATTTATATGGTAACTTCCAAAGAAGTAATGACTTTGAAGTGCCCTTAAAGAGAGAAAGATAGCAAGTCAACTGTTTTTCATATACATTTAAAGTCACAGAAGCCAAAGCCCAAGAACAGGGAATAGTTGAGGAGAGACCAACTGTTCCACTGTGCAAGGGTGGATGGATGCAAAGGGAGGTATGTCTGGATTTGTGGATAATGTAGTACCAATGTTCCATGCTAGAGTCCTGAACTATCCTGGCTAAGTAACTGGAAATGGAGTTCTAGAGGCAGTCACGGCAAATATAGGCATCTTGTGGCTCTATCTCCTGGGTCATAGAAAACCAATGTAGTCCCCCCAAAAATAGAAAACTAAATCAGTTTCTTTGAGCTCATGGAAGAAATTAATACCAGAATTTTTTTTCCCCATTGCCATGAGTCCAAGATTTTTGCTTAGAAAGACACTTAAGCTCTGTTCCCTTACTTCTGATACTGAGTTTTTATCTGGAAAAAATATCATGGTCTATCTGGAAGGCAGGAGGATGGATGGAAGAAGCTTGGAGTGCTGAGTAGCAGTGAGTGGGCCCAATTGTAGCTGACAGTCTGTGATGCTTTTATGATGAAACAGTTTAATCAGAGCAGTTCCAAACTCATGCCGATACTGAAGTATAGAAGTAGGAGTTTAGGTTTACAGACCCATGAAAGAGAAGGTTCTGGGGTGGCGCCTATGGCTCAAAGGAGTAGGGTACCTGCCCCATATACTGGAGGTGGTGGGTTCAAACCCAGCCCCAGCCAAAAACTGCCAAAAAAAAAAAAAAAAAAAAAAAAG
>CAUYRH010020904.1:0-15237 GCA_963574655.1 Perodicticus potto | reverse complement strand
TTTTGGAAAGATATTTGGAGAATACTTAGAGATCTAAAAATAGATCTGCCATTCGATCCTATAATTCCTTTATTAGGTATAAATCCTGAAGACCAAAAATCACATCATAATAAAGATATTTGTACCAGAATGTTTATTGTGGCCCAATTCATAATTGCTAAGTCGTGGAAGAAGCCCAAATGCCCATCAACTCACGAATGGATTAATAAATTGTGGTACATGTATACCATGGAATACTATGCAGCCTTAAAGAAAGATGGAGACTTTACCTCTTTTATGTTTACATGAATGGAGCTGGAATATATTCTTCTTAGCAAAGTATCTCAAGAATGGAAGAAAAAGTATCTAATGTACTCAGCCCTAATATGAAGCTAATTTATAGCTTTCATATGAAGGCTAAAACCCAATTATAGCACAAGAATACAGGGAAAAGGGAAAGGGAGGGGAGGGAAGGGGGTAGGATGGGTGGAGGGAGGGCAATTAGTGGGATCACACCTATGGTGCATCTCAGCAGGGTACTGGTGAAACTTATTAAATGTAGAATATCAATGTCTTCATATAGTGATTAAGAAAATGCCATGAAGACTATCTTTAACAGTATGATCAAAATATTTCTGATTGTATATGAAGTAAGCACATTGTGCCCCATGATTGCACCAATGTACACAATTATGATTTAACAAAATTATTTAAAAAAAAAGAATAAAACAGGATTCTTATCCCATATGCTATACAAAAAAATTAACTCAAAATGGACTAAATACTTAAAGGTAAGACCTGAAACTGTAAAACTAGTATGAGAAAATGTAGTGGAAAAACTCCATGATGTCCTGGGCCATGATATTTTTTTTTTTGGCTATAACCCTAAAAACATGGGCAAAAACCTCAAAATAGACAAGTAGAGTACATTAAACTAAAAACCTATACAGCTAAGGTAACCATCAACAGAAGAGAGAGACAATCTATGGAAAAGATTTGCATACATCTTATTGGGAATTAATACCCAAAATACATAAGGAACTCAAAAAACCTAATAGCAAGAAAATGAATCATCAGAATAAAATGACCAATGGACATAAATAGACATTTCTCAAGAGAAGACATACAAATGGCCAAGAAATTTATGAATAAATGCTCCACTATTCAGAGAAATGCAAATAAAAACTACAATGAGATTATCAATTCAGAATGGCTATTATCAAAAACTGAAAGATAAAAAGCATCAGTGAGGATGTGGAGGAACCTTCCTCCACATACATACATACGGTTTGTGGGAATGTAAATTAACACAACCATTATGGAACACATTATTGAAACTCCTTGAAAACTTAAAAATAAAATTGCCATATTATGTACCATACTAGATACCCATAGTTCTATTAGTGGGTATTTATCTAAAAAATACGAAATCAGTATGTCAAAGAGAAAACTGCCATGATCATTGCAGAATTATTCACAGTAGCTAAATGTGGAATTAACCTTAGTGTCTATGAACAGATGAATGGGTAAAGAAAACACATTCTATACAAACAGTTGAATTCCATTCAGCTTTAGAAAGAAGGATATCCTGTTATTTGAAAAACCATGGATGAACCCGGAAGACATTACACTAAGTGAAGTAAGCCAGGCATATAAAAACAAATCCACACAATCTCACTTATTTGCTGAGTGTAAAAAGAGTCCACCTGATGGAAACATAGACTAGAATGAGGTTACTTGGGGATTGGGAAGTTGGGGTGATATTGGTCAAAGGAGAAAAATTTTAATTTGGCAAGAGGAATAATTTCAAGGTAATGGTGACTACAGTTAGTAACAATGTACACATAGTGTATGTTAGAAAATTGCTAAGAGAGTAGATTTGAAGTGTTCTCATCTCAATAAAAAGATAAGTATGTGAGATGATGCATATGTTAGTTTGATTTAGTCATTCTGTAATATATACTTATACCAAGATATATTGCACACTGAGAATATATGCAATTTTTACTTGTCAAGAATAATAAAAATAATAATATATATGTATATTTGTTTTTCTCTATATTTTCATTTGTTGCAGGCATAATTTTACTTTAGATTTTTAAAATAGTAGTTTCTTAAACACCCTTGTGTGATAATTCCACATATCTGTGGTCATCTCAGAATTGGTCTCACTAATACTCTTTTCTCTTAAAAATAGGTCACATTATTGTGATTTCTTCATATCTCATTGAATTTTAGATTTTTATCATGGTTATTTGAATATAATGCTACAGAGTCTCTGAATTCTGTTATATTCCTTATAAGAATGTTCATTTTTTAAAAAGAAGATAATTAACTTGGTTCCACTATTAAGAAATCCTGAGTTAAGTACCAATTTCTTTTATGTGGCACTAAAAGACTGGCCCATACACAACTAAATTAAATACATTTGATTTCAACAAAATAAGAATATTTTGTTTTTCAATAGTCAATACATAGAATGTGAGAAAAATATTTGCAAAGTTAACTGATGACTCCATACTGAACCTCAGAGTCAAAGCATTGTATGGCAGACATACACTTATTTGATAATGTGAATGTTACTTTTTTTGCATTATTATTGTTATTGTTGCTCAATAAGAAAAAAAAGAAAATATTTGCAAATCATGTATCTAATAAAGGACTATATCTGAAATATCTTAAGGACTTCTGTAAACCCAATAAAAAGATAACAATGCAGCTAGAAAATGGTAAATTTACTTTACCTGTTTAATTTTTATTTTTAATAATAAATTGACACAATATAGTTTTACATAAATATGGGATACAATGATGTTATGATTCATAATATAAGGTGGATTATAAATAATTTGAATAGAGTTTGCAACAATAACAACATGAGTGGCTAACAAACACAGGAAAGATGTCCAACATCATTTGCCATTAGCGAATGACCACAATGTGGTATCATTACACACTTAACAGAATAGCTGAAATCCAAAAGACTGAAAATGCCCGCCCGGGGTTAGAGAGGATGCGGAGCAAGTGGGAACCTGGTACATCGTGGTTGGGAATGGAAAACAGTCTGGCAGTTTTTTAAAGGTTAAAATTATCTTTACCATACAACCCAACAATTTCACTCCTAGTTATCTTCCCAAGAGAAATGGAAACATGCCACAGAAATACTTACACAGTTATACATAGGCTTATATAGGTAAAACATACCTAATCCAGAAATCTGAAATCCAAAACGTTCTAAAATCCTCAATTCGTTCTATTTATTTGTTTGTATATAGTTTTCATTAAATATGTTAGTTGATTCATTTTTTCTCCTCAAAATTCTATTATGAGAATTTTAGAACATTTAGAACAGTTGAAAGAATTGTACAATGAACACTTGCACACCCACCACTCAGGTAGGTCAGTGATCCCCAACCTTTTGGCACCAGGAACTGTTTTAAAGGAAGATAATTTTTTCATGGACAGTGGGGGCGGTGGGATTGTTTGGGATGATTGAAGTGCATTATTGTGTACTTTATTTCTATTATTATTATATTATAATATATAATGAAATAATTATACAACTCACCATAATGCAGCATCAGTGGGAACACTGAGCTTGTTTTCCTGCAACTCGACGGCCCCATCTGAGAGTGACAAGAGACAGTGACAGATGAAGCTTTACTCTCTTGCCCTAACAGGGCACAGACTAGTAACACCCTGTGGCCCAGGTGTTGGGGACCTCAGATCTAGGTGATATAATTAGCATTTTGCAACATTTGCTTTTTCACATCCCCATCTCTTCATACTTATAACCCTCTACAAACCCTTTTTTTCTTTGAGGCAGAATCTTACTTTGTTGCCCTTGGCAGAGTGATGTGGAGTCATAGCTCACAGCAACCTCAAACTCTTGGGCTCAAGAGATTCTCTTGCCTCAGCCTCCAGAGTAGCTGGGACTACTGGTACCTGTCACAGCACCTGACTATTTTTTTTTTTAGAGATGAGGTTTTGTACTTGCTCAAGCTAATCTTGAACCTGTGAGCTCTGGCAATTCACCAGCCTCAGAGTGCTAGGATTATAGGCATGAGCCACCGCACTTGGTCCAAACCCTCAAACCCATCTTTATATATGTATAGACACACACATACACACACGCACACACACATATATATTTTAATTTTAATTTTATTTATTTTATTTTATTTTTGAGACAGAGTCACAAACTGTTGCCCTGGGTAGAATGCTATGGTGTCACAGCTTACAGTAACCTCAAATTCCTGGGCTCAAGCGATTCTATTGCCTCAGCCTCCCAGGTAGCTGGGACTATAGGCGCCAGCCACAATGCCTGGCTGTTTTTTTTTTTTTGTTGTTGTTGTTGCAATTGTCATTGTTGCTTTAGCTGGCCGGCTGGGTTCGAACCCACCAGCCTCGGTGTATATGGCTAGCGCCCTGCCCACTGAGCTATGGGCTCCACTTTCATATATATTTTTAAGATGCAAACATTGGTATACTTTACCCCTAAGCCCTTCAGCATTCATAATCTTAACTACAGTTCCTACTTTGTTAACAACTGCAAAATCCCAAATTTTTGAGTGCTGACATAAGCGCTCAAAGGAAATGGTCATTGGAAGCTTTTGAATTTTGGATTAGGGATGGTGAACTGGTAAAAAAATATGAAAAACATCCCAAATCCCAAACACTTCTTGTTCCAAGCATTTCATATGAGGAATACTCAACCTGTAGCAGCATTATTCATTAAGTCCTCACACTGAAATAAATCAAACAGCATCAACTGGTGAAAGAATAAACAAAAGATGGTATATACATAAATTGTAATATAATTGGAATGGACTGCTTACACATGCATCAAGACAAATAAACCTCAAATACATCATGGTAATTCAGAGTAACCAGACACAAAGACTAGATCTAGAGCGATTTTATTTATGGGAAATGTACATGAAGAGGGGGCAGATCAGTGTTTGCCTGGGATTAGTGATGGAGTGGTGACAAGTGCGAGGAAACTTTTGCCGTGATGAAAATGTTCTAAAATTGAATATTGGTGCTAATTGCTCAGTATATAAATTATTGAACTAAACTTTATAATGTAATTTATAGGGTATGTAAATTGTGCCTTAAAATAAAATGAGACACCACTTCATACTCACTAGAATTGCTAAATTAAAAACACAGACCCTACCAAGTTTTGGTGAAAATACAGAGCAGCTGTATATTCCATTAATTGCTGTGGGAAAACAAAGTGATATAAGCGTAATAGAAAATATGGCAGTTTCTCATAAAATAGAATATACACTACATAGGATGTAACCCAGAAATTCCACTGTTAGGTATTTACCCCCCAAATAGGAAACTATAAATGTAAACACAAAGATTTACACTCAAATGCTCATAGTAGTTTTATAACAGTCAAAACTGTAAACAATTCATATGTGAATAGATAGAACAAATTATGTCACATCCATATAGCAGAATATTTCTTGGCAATGAAAATGAGTGAACTACTGATATAGGCAACAACCTGGATAAATATCAAAAGTTTTACACAGAGAAAACAAGCCAGACACAAAAGATTACCTAGTGTACAATTCCATTTACACAAAATTCTAAAAAGGCAATTTTGCAGTAACAATACGATTCATGGTTGCCAGGGACTAGAATGGGAGGAGTGAATTGATGTCAAAAAGACACAAAACAAAACTTTAGGGTGAAGGGGATGTGCTGGTTCATGATTTGGTCGTATTTGCATGTGTGCATACATTTTTTAAAAACTCCTGAAGGTGTCCATTCAACACTGAAGAGTTTTCTTGTATGTAAATCACATTAAAATGAAAAATATAAAAACATTAAAAATGTCCTTTCAGGAGAGAGGTTATCTATAAAAGCAAATTTTTAATGATTAATAATCTTATCTGGCTTAAAAGTTGATGTAATTTTTAAAAATCTGCCACTTAAAAATTTTTTTTCTTATTTTTTTTACTATGTATGAAACCTCAATAATACCAATGACAGTTTTACTAACATTTATACTTTTCAGGATATTAACAAAATGGGTGTATATATATAACATATAGATACACATATATAATGTATGTAGTTTTTTTGCATTATGCTATTCAGTTTATAAAGTAGGAAAAATTTGGAAGGAAGATCAATTTTGAAAGCTCTGAAAAGTTTGTTTAAAGCAAGAAAGTGGAGACTGAGAAGTTGTGAATGAATAATACAAACAATATAAATAAGAATTTAGCATGAAGTAGCATATGATTTTAATGACCTATATATAGATAATGGAAAATAAGGAAATTAACATTTCCTCAAAAATTGTGTGGAAAATTACGAATGAAATTAGAGGCAAAACCATCTTTAAGTTAACATTATTCCAATTAGTTTTAAAACATGCAAATAATATATAGCAATCTTTCTTAACTGATTCGTGGGAAAATAAATCAGGCATCAAAGTATGGGTCAAGAGCATGTTTTCTGGTACACAGGACTGAGACAGGGAGGACGAAGGTAGCCATGAAGTTATTTGGCCATTAAGCGTGTAACTTTGTAGTCAGGTGGGAGTTCAGTAAAGTCTAGGACCTATGGGGGCCCTGAGGCTTCTGATGGCTGTTCCATGACCAGGTCAGTTGGTAGAACAAAAATTAACTGGGTAGTGGTGTTTTAGTTATATAGGTAGGGAAACAGCAGTGGGTTTAGCCACTTTATTTGACTCTGCTTGTGAAGTCAGAAGTTGACTGGCCTTGTATGGAAAAATCAATAAAGCATTTATAAACCTTCATGAAAGAAAAGGGTTTTGAAAGGGGAATATGTCGGTTATATGTGGAGAGATTACCCTGTGTGAAGGTGGGAAGGGTTAGAGTAAGCGGATTAAGCAGTAGTGAGTACAGGGAACGCACGTCAGTATTGTTGATATATGTGAGCGTTCTTGTAGTGAGCACTGTCTGGAGAATAGCTGCGCTTTTCAAACGCTAGTGATGGAGCTCTGTACACAACACATGACGGCAGCTTTGAGAAGTTGCTGGAGTGTGCTTTGACGAAGGATTCTCTTATTTTTATTTTATTTTTTTCGTGCCACAGAGTCTTGCTCTGTTACTTGGGCTTGAGTACAGTGGCATCATTATAGGTCACTATAGGTCACTGAAGCCTCGAACTCCTAGGCTCTAGTGATCCTCCTACTTCATCCTCCCTAGTAGTGGGGATTATAGGCATGTACCACTATGCCTGGCTAATATTTTAAGTTTTTTTTTGTTGAGACGGGTCTTGCTGTGTTGTTCAGGTTGGTCTTGAACTCCTGGCCTCAAGTGATCCTCCTACCGTGGCCTAAAGGATTCTGCTTGTGCGTAGCTCATGATCCTTTCATTTCTTAAGGGATGCCTGATCTGTCCTCAGATCTGGATGAATGATCAGTGGCTCAAATTTCCTACTCACGTATCAGATGGTCTGTTACATTTTCTCTTTAAAATTTCTGCACAGCCACATTTACTGTTGTCTAAGTTTTAGATTTGGAAACTCAGCCGTCTTCTTTCCTTCCTCATTGCTTTTACTTCTGCATGGTTATTTAGGGGGAGTCCAGTTGTCATGGACATGTTATAAAATATGTAACATGACATTTTGTTTTAGTTTCGGTTAAAATTTGTTTAATATTGAAATGGAACAGCGTTTGTAGCACACTTTTAGCACACTGAAATTTAAGGGACATCAGTTCCAATGAAATAAATTATTATTGGATTTAGAAACATGGCACAGTATAGAGGAAGATGATATACAAATTTCATGATTGCATATCTCTCTATTGATGAATGTTTAGCATAATAGGAATTGAGTATATTTTCTCAAAGTATAAACATGTTGGTATAAGAAATTGCATAAGTGGCTGGATGGGCCTTTAGGCTAAATTTGCCTGTATGCCCCTCAAAGCTGCCTTGTTGTATCTTACATGATTTTCACTGCCAAAGCTGCTTTTTAATTTGTAAATGTGAAATGGGTTGGATCAAAGTCTTAGAAAATTCAAGGAATCTAATCCAATTTGATGGAGAGAAAAACACAAGTTAAAATGTAAATAATTCTCAAACTCAAGAAGCTGCTTTCTGATCTACTCTCTTTTCCAGTCTTCACAAAGCAAGTCTCCTGCTGTAATTCTGTCTCTTTCCAAGACAGTTATCTCTTCTATGAATCTCTTCGGCAACTTAAAAAAAAAAATTACCCTTGCACTGGTTCCCTTGATTTAGTGGTCTGGAAATTTGAAAATAGGTTGTCTGTTAAAGGTGACCCCATGTGGTGGCTTTGGCAGCATGGGGTGTTCCAGAGCTGGAGACACAATGCCCCCTGAACGGGCAGAGCAGCAGAGGCTGATTTCCTCGCACTGAAGCTCTCCTGCCCCAGGTGTCTTCCTCTGACTGTCACCCTATTAATGCGCGGCAATTGCGAGGCAGTCTCCAAGTCATCACCTTCTGAAAAACAACAGATGGGTTAACTGGCTTGAGGTAACTCAATGAGGCGGGAGCAGGGCTGGGGTTAAGTCCCCAGTCTCCTCATACTCATCCTGCTACAAGAGCAAATAGATCTGCTGTGGCTCCATCAGCATTTCTAATGCTTGGGAAACAGGCTCATTAACACAGCTCTAAATTGATTAAACCGGGTTTGTACTCAGTTTCTTTTTCTTTCATTCTTTCATTTAAAGAAAAATATCGTGGATGCATCATGCACCACTTACTGTACAAATGTGCAAGGAACGCTTCCCAATTATACTTCCTTCTTCTCTGTGTTTGCCTCCTCGTATCAAATGATAATCTTCCCACATCTCATCATATTTTATCGTTAAAAATGTAAAATCTGAAATTAAAAGTTTACCCTTAGTCTTCGAAGAGGAGAGTTTTTTTTTCTTAAATGACTATTCTGATTCCATATGTGAGAGCTGCGTTTAAGTAGCAACTACTCCTTGATTATATATCGGGGAGAAGAGAAATCACATTTAATTGATACCTGCATGTAAGAAAAAAAAGTGGCTTTAAGTGACAACTTCAAACTATTCAATTTACAACCAAGCTTTTATCCAAAAGCATTTGAAAGAGCAAAATTCACCAATTTAAATACGTCTGTCCTACCAGTTGCCAAAATGAATCAGAGGTGTGCACGTGTGTGTGTTAGAGTGAGTGACAGAACCTGGTAAAAAAGAAAGCCAAAATTAGGATTTAGTTAATTTTATGAATAGTTTGGGAAGATGAATGATAGACTTGATAGTCTTTCTCTGAAATCAATGTTTTATAATCTTTGCAAAAAAAAAAAATCATTTTTTGGACCTGAACTCTAAATAAAGTTTGAACATCTTAATAATGTTGTGGGGGTTCTTCCCACAAACTTATCATACATAAGTTTAAATACAATTTTGGGTAGTTCCTGCACTCCCTTAAAGCTCACTTATGGGCCCTACATTTGAGAAATTTTATGCTTAATTAAAAGACCTAGAAAATAATCTAAATAAAATTTAAAAATAAACTATTTCTAAATAATATAGGATCCAGCCTAAGCACTTTTAGCTAAACAGAGTACCTCTAATTACTTCCTCAAGAAATACGTCATCTTCCAATTGCAAAAGCTGCCAACACTCACCTTTGAAATCCCACTTCTCTTATGCCAGCGCTGTGCAAATCAGTGCTCTCAGGTATTTATTATTGTTATAAAATTGAGAAGAGGAAAAATATGTGGGAAATTAATAGAAATTTAAATGCAGTTGTTGGTCATAGGTCCTTACATACTTAACCCAGTCTGAAAAGTGAAAACTACTATTATAAATTTCTAAACTAGTCTCAATACTTAATATAAATATCTAACACTTTCTTGTTAGAAGAAGAAAATTTTCTTTATATTGGACCTAAATTCTTTATAGTTCACATTAAATAGTTATTTCTTAAAAATCAGTCACTGGGGATGATACACAGCTGGTCAAGAGCTGTAAAATAATGCTCAGAGAGGTAACTTTTCTTAATCGATTAACATAGGTAGCGAATAGGTTGTTTTGATTGTATGTATAGTCCTGATCAGCTTCTAAAAGATTTTGCTGTGATTTAAACTCCTTGAATTTCAGCTTACAAGCTAAAGTTTCTTTGGAACAAGCAAAACATATTAAAATAGCAATTACTCTTGTAATTGCAAATAGCTGAAAGTTCCTGTATTTTCGATGCTCTTATTCTAGACTTGATTTTCAATATGTTTTTGATTGCCTCCCTCAAATTTCTTTGAATTTTCTTGTAGGTTTATTCTTCTTAAAACCATGTTTATAGTTTTACGCTTATGCGGGGATGGGGGTGGGGAGGGAGGGAAGTTGGTCAGTGAATGGAATGGGAAGGAAGCAAAAGAAAAATTTTCAATCTCCTAAAATGCCAGGACCCTCCCCATTCAAATTAAAGCATTTTCTTGATCACTTTATGTTTGAGTTAATATGTTAATCAATCTTCCTTGTGGATTCTTTGTGAACGCCACTTAAATTAAAGGGGCTAAGCTTTCATCAAGAAAATTTGTCTCTCCTCACCTTATCTTTTTGCTATTTAGTTATCCCTGTTACTAAGCAATTGATCCTCTCAAGTCTAACACACTATGGTAAATGTTGCTCAGTGCTCAGTGTTTCCTTAGTATCCAGTAGGTTTCTCAACGTAGCATATGCCCTATTCAAAGGATCCCTCTTAGTCCTTTTATTTCAATTAATCAAGAACTCACATATTTTCATGCCCTTAACTACAATTTCTTGAGACAGTATGTTTTTTAATTCAAGGAGACCTTTAAAATGACTTATTAAGATATTAATTAAAAACAGGAATCCTTTTTGTGTGTTACTTTTCCTGCAAATTATCTTGACATTTCATACTCCGTTGTCGCAACAGATGACTCAAGAGCACAGTCTCACCAACACACATGATAAACATAATGCAACAATATTGGAAATCAATAGTGTGTGTTTTATTGTATACTGTACCTCAAATATACAATAGGGCAACTTACATAAATCATTTATTCCCAGTCATGATGGATGACCTCATAACTCACGAGTGACGGGGCAAAGCAGAGCCCCAAACGAGTTATGAAATGTCATCAATAACAAGTGGAAACAAATGATTTATCCAGCGTCACAGCCCATTGTATGTTCAGTTTATGGAACAGCAGTTAATGATAAAAACACCCCAAATGGGTGCTGCTTGTATTTTATCTGTCATGTATGCATAGACTCTCCCTACACTATTTTACACTAGGTTAGTGCTTATTGGCCATGAAGAAAATGATCAAGGTTGAAATAGGAATGTGGGTTGATGGAGAAGATATGGTCTCTGTACACATAAATCCTTTCAGAATCTCTTTCCACTTGTCTAATTCCCTCCCTTTCCTCTCCTTTTTTCAATATCTGTTCCTTTTCTAGCAAAAAACACTGGAAAGAGGATCTGCAGCTTTGTAATTCTCATTGTTTCCTTCTCAGTTGACCTTTTAGGAGCGGGAAGAGAGTATGATTTCTAAAGTGAAAGAATGTTATAAGACTTTAACAATGTTTTTCCCCTGTGTGTGTTGTGTTGCTATTGTTGTTTTGAGTATGTAGCACAGGACCAAGGAGCTTTATATTTCCATATTCAAATGCAATAAAAATCTATTTTTATCTTGCAACCTCATCCTATACACACTATGTATATTGGGAAGTCCTATGTCTTTTATATAGGCACATTATTTGCAATAAAAATGTATTTATATTCTCATTGAAAATTTAGAGATGTGTTTCACCAAGCTTAAGGATGTTAGTTATTGCTGAAAGCTTACATTTGAGGTTAATTTGATGAGGTTCGCATTCCAGACTCAAAACTGATACTAACTGTTTTTGGGGGAAACACATTTAAAGAGAATGTCAGGTTTGTTCTTTTGAACCGAATTAAAAGTCTGCTCCCTATGGCATTCTCTTAAATATTTATAATACTGACCCGAAGGAACCCCAGAAACTTGTGAGCAGAGCTCTATCAAGCGATTTTAAGAGAGCATTATAAACATATAATAACATAAGAAACTATACACTATATATATTAGTGTTGCAAACTATACTATATATTGTAGAAGAAAACATATTCATTATGTTGCCTTTTGGGAAAAGTGCTATATCATACACTTATGAATATAATTCACTTAATTTCATACAATTGAACTATTTGTATGCTGATTCATAATTTCTTACCTAAAGATTTTACAAATAAATTATATGGTTTTAGTGCTAGAAAAGTATTCTCTGTGTGTGGGATTCATGGAGAAGACTGGTTATATATATATACAAATGTATGTGTATATATATGTTGTACAGAGTTAAGCAGATATTGCTTTTATCTGAAATGAACACTGAGACAAATGGTAAAGGAATGTTAGACATAAAGGTATCACAAAGTGAGTTTTAGCAGTTATGGAAAATACATAGTTTATAGGAATTTTATAAAAGCAAATATGTCAATCTCTATACCCGCCTTTCTATACCCGTCAACTAGACCTCCCCAGTGTATCTGCCTAATTCTCATGTCCATCGTCATCATTGTAGTCTAAGCAAGTATCTTTTCTCTCTGGTGCTACCTACTGGGAGAGCATCCCTGCTTGGTTTCTCTTTCCTCTGTCTCCCACATACAGTAGCCTTGAGTGAGTGATCTTTGAAAAAGGCAGCACTACCGCTCTCCATGTGTCTGTGAGACGTAGAGGATCCATCTAAAACACTCTGACTTGGTTTGTAACTGGCATCTGTATAACCTGGTTCTTGTCTAGCTTAATCACGATCCATTTTCCCTCCAGTTCAGTCACATGTCTTTTCTTCATTTTCCAAAGGGCAGGGTGCCTTACTGCTGCAGGGCCCTCTGCACTGCTACAGCTGTGGGGGGAGGGCATCTCTTCCACCCAGCGGTAGCCCGTACACCACTTAGGTCTGTCTAAGGTGACTATCTTAGAAAAGTCTTCTCTTAAACCTGATCTAACTTGGGCCCTTTTGTAATCTGTCATTCTATCTTTTCTTCACAATGTCTATAATAATTTTAATTGTATATATTCTTCATGATTATTTGTTCAATACACGCCTCCTCATCTAGCCTTTAAACTGTATAAAGAAGGGACCGTAGGTTTTGTTCATTGCCTTTCCCAAGTGTCTAGTATAGTGCCTGGCACCTAATAAAACCTTACTAAAATATTTCGAGAAACAGGAGAAGTTAAGGTTTGAAGATGGTGCATGTAGACAGTGTTATTAACTTCCTTTGAATAATTCTTCATTTTTTAGTTTTTTGCAGTTTTTGGCCAGGGCTAGGTTTGAACCCGCCACTTTGGTATATGGGGCTGGCGGCCTACTCCTTGAGCTACAGGCGCCACCCAATTCTTCATTTTTTAAATCACTCACTGCATGAAAAGGACAAAGCCAAACACTATTGAGATTTGCTGAAGGATATGAGAAATTGTTTTTATTCTTGAAAGAGGATGCTAAATATGAGCACATAACACAAATTCAAGTACTCATTGAGTGGTTATGGGGATAAGGGAGGCAAGAGGTGATTCTGGAAGTTTTCTTGATGTTGGTGGGTTTGAACTTCAATTTAAAAGTGTGAAGGAGAGATTAATAAGTGGGAATGGAATCAACATTGTTATTTCCCATATTGGACTACACAAATAATCATGAAGACACAAATTGATGTTCCACATCTTAGGTGGAACATTTCTTAATTTGAAAAAATCAAAAATTAAAATACAGCTTTAGTCTAGGCTGAGAGGCTATAAAAATAACAATGATAGTGACCATTATGAGCCTTGTATCTTGGCACAATTGCCCAATGCACAGGAATAGTATGATGGTATAGATACCTTCTAGAGATTTTTTTGCTTGTATACTGAAAATGTCTAATAATAACAATTAGGATAGATGCAATTTTAGACTGTATCAATAGCAATATAGTATTTGAAATCAGAGAGATAATATTTATTTATACTGGTTAGACTTTGCCTAGAGTTCTCATCTAATCCTACCCTAGAATTATTGGCTCATAATGTACGTGAGTTAGCCCTAGAAATTAAAAAAACAAAACTCTTAGACCAGTATTTGGAGTACGTTGAACCAAAGTTCAAGAAAAAAATGGGATGTTAAGAAGGCATAAAAATATACCTTAGCTTATAGTTCTGGAAAATATAAGATGTTATAATTATCTTTAAATATTTGAAATCTTGTCCGAAGAAGAATGTGAGTTGATCTCTGTCATTCAGAGGGCAAAACTTGGACTACTGGATAGAAAATTCAGGTGTAACAATTAGGCATCTGCATGAAATTTTATCAATTTTTTAGTGTTCACTGAATGGGTCACATTGGTAATTGCTGAGATCTCTATTACTGGAGACATTTAAGTAAAGACTGGACAACCCTAGGTTTGACATGTGTCAAACTTCTTACAATATTCTTACTTCCTAAAGGGGGAGGTAAATTTCAGCATTTTCAGTCCTGTGAATGACATAATATATACAGTAGAACCTCCGTAGTTGACCACCTCTCCACATTGGCCTCTTCCTTAAGTTGACCTAATTTCCACAGACTGGCCGTGCACCACATGTATACATCAGTATAGATGGCCTGGTTTCTTATGTTGGTCACTGGTGTGTGCTGATCAGTTTGTTACAGTCCCTTCAGTGGTCAACTTACAGAGGTTCTACTGTATATAAAAAAATACCTTCTCTGTATCTAGCCTATACGATATGATTAGAAACATTCGTGTGCTACCTGTCCTGCTGCTAGAAAGTCCACCATTAGTTACTCTTTTGTTTCAAGGAATTGTTGCTGATCAAATGAAGGAAAGTAACACCATAAGCCATTTACAATTTCCAACTTCAACAGAGATTCCTGAAGGAGTATTTTGCGCAGAAACTCATTTGTGAAGGTAGTGAAGATAAATAACATGAGCTCTGTCAAGCTAGTTTAGGGTGGCAAAAATGGGATCCAGGATTTGTGGAGGGTAGGGGTTTGGATTAGGACATGAGCACCTCAGATTAGATAGTGTCTTGTGGAAAAGGCCAATGGAAAAGCAAAGCTGAATTCCTAGACATTATCTTTTTTTAAAAAAATTTTTATTAAATCATAATTGTGTACATTGGTGCAATCATGGGGCACAATGTACTGACTTTATATACAATCTGAAATATTTTCATTGAACTATTTAACATAGCCTTCATGGCCTTTTAATCACTATATGAAGACATTTATATTCTACATTTAGTAATTTTCAC
>CAUYRH010020902.1:0-10755 GCA_963574655.1 Perodicticus potto | reverse complement strand
GTATCAATGTCTTTATATAGTGATTAAGAAAATGCCATGAAGGCTATCTCTCACAATACGATCAAAATGTTTCTGATTGTATATGAAGCACATTCTGCCCTATGATTGCACCAATGTACACAATTATGATTTAATAAAATTATTTAAAAAAATGTTCGTCATCTTTAATCATCAGAGAAATGAAAATCAAAACCACTTTGAGATACCATGTAACTCAAGTAAGAGTAGCCCACAGAACAAAATCCTAAAACTACAGATGCTGGCGTGGATGTGGCGAAAAGGGAACACTTCTCCACTGCTGGTGGGAATGTAAACTAATACGTTCCTTTTGGAAAGAAGTTTGGAGAACACTCAGGGATCTAAAAATTGACCTGCCATTGGATCCTATAATTCCTCTACTAGGAGTATATCCAATAGACCAAAAATCACTTTGCAAAAAAGATACTTGCACCAGATTATTCATTGCAGCTCAATTCATAATAGCCAAGTCATAGAAAAAGCCCAAGTGCCCATTGACCCATGAATGGATTAATAAATTGTGTTATATGTATACCATGGAATACTATGCAGCCTTACAAAAAGATGGAGCCTTTACCTCTTTTTATGTTTACATGGAAGGACCTGGAACATATTCTCCTGAGTAAAGTATCTCAAGAATGGAGGAAAAAGTATCCAGTGTACTCAGTACTTCTATGAAACCAACTTATATTTGCTCACACTTTCTTATGAAAGATAGAACACAACCATAGCCCAGGATGAAGGAGAGAAATGGTGTGGGAAGGGAGGGGATAGGGGAGGTTTGATAGAGGGAAGGTAAAAGGTGGGACCACACCTATGGAGCATATTGGAAGGGTCAAGTCAAATCTGTCAAGTGTAGAGCATAAATGTCTTAACGTTTAGTAAATGAGGTGAAAGCTATGTTGAGTGGTTTGATGTATCCACGTCAGATTGTATACAAAAGTCAACACATTGTACCCCACATATGCATAAATGTATTCATGATCTATGTGTATAGGACTTAATAAAAAAAAAAAAAACTAAGACAGGAAGCTAAAAAAAAATTACAAAAATTTTTAAAAGAGAACAAATACGAGTTCCAATCTTGTGTTTATCTCCACTCATGTTAAAAAGTGAACTTCCACTTCACTACTCATGTCCTGATTACATGCTGACAGATTTTTCTTACTTTCTCAGCTACTTGTAACCTAATCTTTACTTTTGCTTTTATAAGCAAGTAAAACATCTTCACTCTATTGTCTTTTCTTCTTGAAAAACTAAGCTACTAATTTTCAGGGTGCCCAATGTCAAGAAATTGCAAAGTCATTTTTGGATAGGACTTTTTATTTTCTTTCTTCTCTCTTTCCTTCTCCCTCTCTTTTTTCTTTTTCAGTGTGTGATTAAGTTTGTCTTGGAAAGGTGTTATAACCTTAGCAAAAATTTTCATTAGCATTCTCCATGCATATTGTAATTAAAGAAAACTCATGTTTTGCTTGAGCTGTTGGAGCAATGAAAGGTATAGTCTAATGCTAAACGTGCTTGTACTTTGCATTACTCTGAACTGGACTCCTTTCTCTAAGAACAGATACAAGGCCATAGACTAATATCCAGTCTCAGAAAAATTCATAAGTAGCATGGTTCTAAGACTGTTCCCAATTATCTCGTGTCCTTTGTGGTTTTAAAGGACAAAGATCTAAATGAGGCGTTGTACCTTTCTGTATGAAACACAGGATTTAATTGCTACCATTTTTACATGCTGCTCAAGAGTGTACGTGAAGTGTAAGACATGTATTTCTACAAGGTGCCTGCATCAATTGTACAATTTTTTACTTGGGTTACTTGCATTAGTACCTTTACTAAATTGATGCTGGTAATTTCATTCATTTGACAAAAATTGAAATTATAAACCATGAGGCTTTTCCTCATAATATGGAAACCTATTAAACTGTATTTTACTGGTCAAACCATCTTTCATCACACATAGTGATTACAGGAGCAAGGAGCTTTTAAAGTTTCCTGCTTCTTTTTTATTCCACTAACAGGGGAAGACCATCTATTTTCTTTACATACAAACTCCCATTGCTGTGATTTTTAAGTGTATCCTACAGTCATATTCTGTAGCGTTAGATCCAAGAACCAATATTTCTAGGGACTGATAATGATGTGGTCACTTTTTTTTTTTTTAAGCTGCTTTTAAAAGCCTTTCATTTCTGTGTTCTTTTGGTCAATGTGTCTTAGAAATTACTCAAGTTGTTAAGCAAATTCTATAATAAGATAACACTCTCCATGTACAAAGAACAAAGTGCTACAAAAATATCCTGCTTATATATTATGCTTGCTTCGCAAAGAATCTGGAACCAGCCAGGAATCCACTGAAGGCTGACAAGAATTGATAGTTTATAAGGCATGATCCTGTCCTGGACATAACTTCTGTCACCTTCTGCTGTGAGTTCCAGAGGCTTGCATGCATGACCCTTGGCCACTGGACCAAGAAAAGTAGAAGAAAAGTAACAGTGGTTGAAGTGTCCAAGGAGCAAGTAGTGGACAGGATCCCACCTAGTTCACAGTGAGAGCACACCAGAATCTTCAGGCAATCTGTTAATTCCTTGTGAGAAATTACTGCCACAGAGACCTGAAATACTCAGAACTATATGTCATTCTCCCAGTGGAAAGACTTAGGTGAGAAATGAAATAATAATTATAAAATTGCTAAATGAGCATGGAATTAGAAAATGGGAATTTAATGGCATCCAGCTAAAAGAGCTGAATATATCCATTTCTTAAAAGGAATGTTCTTCCTAACGGGAGGCCAGTGTTTGAAGTCCATTAGCTAATACTCTTCTGGATGTGCTTGGATAGATGCCTTAGCATTTACTCAGTGACTCACCTTATTTTGTGTTTCCACACTGGCTAGCTCCTGTAATGATTAATACATTCTTTTTTTAAGACATGTCAATACATTTAATCATATTATGGTGAAATTATCCCTGCCTGGGAGCCATTCTGTCTCTTTAAAATGATGGTTATTTATTCATGAGATATTTATGGAGTGTGTCCTATGCACCAAGCCCTGAATTCTGCATTAGGCATACAGCAGTAAGTGAGACAAACAAGTTATATAGCCTACTCGGGGAAATAATCAAGAAATTATAGTAACGTGTGATAAGTGTAACAGAATGAAAAGGGCCAGGTGCTGTGGACCACCTTGCCCTTAATCTAGCCCACTTAGTAAGAGAGCTTCTGGGGAAAAGTGATACCAGATTTGTGACCTTGAAGGATGGAGTTGGGAGGGACAGAGATCAAAAAGGATTCTTGGTAAAGGAAACTTCCTGCATAGAGGCCCAGAGGGAAGAGTGCAAGCTACTTTCAAGGCACTGAAAGAATTTGATCAGGGCAGTAATAGAAGGTGAAGACGATAATGAGCTAAGCAGGGGCCAGGTCAAGAAGGATCTTATTAGACTTGCTGAAAGGATTGGATTCTCTCTTAAAAGCAATGGAAGAGATGCTGGTGGGATTTAAACCTCACGATGCTTGGGTTTACATGCTTGGCTGTAGCATGGAAAAGGGTCTTGAGAAAAGGATGCTGCAGAAAACTGAAGCCTATTGGGAAGTCAGAGTACTATTTCCGGCAAATGGGCTAATGGGGATCAGTCAAGTTAATAGCAGTGAGGATGGAGAAAAATGGTGTTTTGAGATATACAGTAGAACTTCTGTATGCTGACTACCAAGGGAGTGTAACTGGCCAACATACGGAGGTGGTCAACATAGGGAACTCAGCCTACTGTACTGATATGTACATGTGGTGTGTGTCTGGACCATGAAAATTAGGTCAACGTAAAGAGATGGTCAACTGTGGAGGTTCTACTGTATTTGTTAGGAAGAATAGATAGGACTTGATTCCTACATGAATGTGAAAGGTAAAGGTGGTGAGGAACCAGGAATGGCCTCAGGTTCTGCTGAGACAGGGGATACCAGGAGAAGAATGGGGTATGGGGATAAAATGGTGAATTCAAGCCAGGACATGTTGAGCTGGAAGTGTTTGCCACTGGATGGCAGCTGGATATGTAAATCTGTAGTCCAGGGGACATGTCTGGCTGGAGACAAGATTTTGGAATCATCATCATAAGAACAGTCTTTGAACCCCTGAGATTAGATGAGTTCATTTGTGGACAATCTGATGAATAGGAAGAGAGATCAGCATTAAATCTCAGCTGGACAAAGAGCAACCTTCATGGTGGGACTAGGTGGTCCAAATGAATGGGTGCAGCAACCCTCAAATCTTGTTCTGCATATCTGCTTTCTAGAACCGTGTTCTGATTTCCTTGGCATTGTTTTCTCTGGAAAATATTCCAAGGCAAGAATTAAAGAAAGGTTCATACAGTATAGGGTGTTTTCAATCCTAGGGCAGCAAGGCTGAGGAGACAGGAAAGATGAGAATAAATGGCAGAATGGTGCATGGTAATGTTTGCTACCACTTGTTGATGAGCAGGAAAAGGCCCTGGTCACCCCCAGGTGTGTCTACTTAGCACTTCCCTGGGGGCCTCAGTGAGGCACCGTGCCTTGAGGTGGTCTGGGGAGAAGAAACAGTGTGGGGGGTGTTAGTGACCTTGCACTATAGGGTAGCTCAAGGGTATTCAATGGGGTTTAAGCAGACGCAGAACCAATAGGGGAGTGAACACTTGGATTTGCCACAGGGAATTGGCTTATGCGATTGTGGGAGCTGGTTCAGCAGTTTTCATAAAGCTGCCTCCATATCTGATGCAGGGGCTTGAATCCAGCGGGCAGGGCACCCGGAAGGGTGGACCAAAGCTTCATTGGCTCTTGTTGCCTCTCACCGCCATGAAAGTGGAGGTTCAGCAGGAGCTAAACAGACACTTGTCTCTGGAGACAGCCTGACTATGAGCTGGGAAGGTAGGATGGTCACAGGCCCAGATGCTGCTTCATGTCAATGTAGTGGGTCACCCGGTCAGCAGCTTGCATCAGCCTCCCAGATGCAAGGCGTCTTTCCCTGGCCTGCCTTTAGGTGGGGCATGATTTTAGAATCCACATTGCCATCCTCTATCCCCCCAAGCCTCTGTTTTGGGCCAGTTCTTCAAAGCACAGGACAGGGTGGGAAATTAACTCCCCTCATTTCTGACATTTCTGGGGTTGCATCCTCTGGGGGAACCTGCATTCTTAAGGCCATATGCAGCCTCCCAGATTCCCAAGTGCAGCCCCTCAAGTGAATCCAAACTTCATGGAACAAATCCCTTTGTTTTAAGGATTTGTTCTGTAAAATTTGGATTCAGTCAAAAGGCCACACTCAACAATCTGGAAGGCCACATGTGGCCCTGAGGCCGCAGGCTCCCCACCCTAGATGTGGGGCTTCAACCAAGTCTCAAGGGCAGGGCATGCCAAGAACTATGGGCAGATGCCCCAGGGAAGGCTGTGACACACCCAGAATGAGTGTTTGGCTGACCTTTAGTGGGGAACTTGAGTACATCTGAGGGAATCTGAAGAGGCTGATAAAATACAGCTTCTGTCAAGAAATTTCCACGTATCATAAGACCTTTAAGACTAAGAATGAAATATTTTAAAACTGGGCCTGAAGACTTCAAAAGGCTTATTTTTGTTGAGCAAAGAAACTTAATATTTCAGTGTCGACGTCAGCACCTCTGTGATAGCATGCATGCCAACTCAAGGCTGCCTTTGTGTATATTCTGTGATGCTTCTGAGAGAATTATTGAATGTCGGACAATTATATGAACTTGATAGATTGTATTCATTCCGTTTAACAAATAAAAACATGCCAGATAGAAAGATTTATCGTAGGAAAAAAACTTTAAATATGGCTCAGGGACAGTAACAATGCTGGACTCAGAGTTAATGAAAAACACAGGAATCACCCAATATTGAAAAAAAATGTTTTTTGGTACAGAACCTCACTCTGTTGGTCTGGTTAGAGTGCTGTGACATCATAGCTCACAACAAACTCAAACTCCTAGACTCAAATTATCCTCCTGCCTCAGCCTCCCAAGTAACTGGGTCTATAAGCACCTGCCACAATGCCTGGCTAGGTTTTTTATTTTTAGTGGAGATGGGGGTCTCATTCTTGCTCAGGCTGGTCTCGAACTATTGAGCTCAGGTGATCTACCTGCCTCAACCTCCCAGAGTGCTAGGATTACAGGCATGAGCAACCATGCCCAGCCTGAAAAAAATTTTTTCTTTAATTTCTCTCTTATTTCAGGCATACAGTGGCCCTGACACTGTCTTTGCAGAAACACAGTAAGAACAGGTAGAAGGAAAGATTGTGTCTGTTATCGTGGAGTTTCTGAAGAGAGGCTATAGGTGGATACAAATTTATTTCCTCTACCAGAACAGTTCCCTGTGATTCTCATTCTGAGTTACTACCTGTGACAGATGATATTTATATAAATAAAACACCCTGTGGGCTGACGCATTAGTAAATTCCACTGTGGCTCTTACCCAATCCCAGCTCCCAGCCTGTGACACTGTGTACTTCTCTCTCACTTAAGAAATTTTATCAGAATGCATGTACACCAGAATAAGTTATAATACAGATAAGATGAAATAATAATTTATTTGTAGGTATCAGTACTTTATTGCTAACATTTTTATATACATAGCATACATGTTTATAATGTGGGGTGGTACCATACTTAGAGTTGTAAAAGCTGGTTTTGAGTAAGAATAGCTTTCCTGGAGGCTCCTGTGGCTCAGTGGGTAGGGTGCTGATTCCATACACCAAGGCTGGCAGGTTTGAACCCAGTCTGGGCCAGCTAAAACAACAATCACAACTGCAGCAACAACAACAACAAAAAATAGCCGGGTGTTGTGGCAGGCACCTGTAGTCCCAGCTACTTGGGAGGCTGAGGCAAGGGAATAGCTTAAGCCCAAGAGTTTGAGGTTTCTGTGAGCTGTGATGCCACAGCACTCTACCCAGGACGGTAGCTTGAGACTCTGTCTCGAAAAAAAACAAACGAAAACTTTACATTCATTTTCTTACATGTTCCCATCAATACAGCTTAGTTATGGGGTTATTCCTACTGATTTTAGTGAATGATGATGGAGATGAGTAGGGACTGAACCTTGATTACCAATATTTTTTCATGTCTTGAAATAACTCTTTATATTATTTTAAAATTATCCAATTGCCAGTCAATTGTCATGATTTTCTTGTGGGGTACAGGTTAATTTTAATTTGTTGATTCACTTAGAGTGAAAACAAGCCCTGTAGCACTTTTGGAAAACCAGACAACAGGAGTGGTGGAGGGCAGCCTGGAGGAGATGGAGGTTGTCTGTAGCTGGCTTTCGTTTCTCTTTTTGCACCCACAAAAATCCTACAGGTGTTAGACAAGGCTGTATTGATGGCAAGTGACAGAAAGCTGACTTGCACTAAATTAATCCAAGAAAGAAAACTATTAGCTCCTGTAACTGAAAAGTCTAGAATACTCCACTTCCCATATGGCTAAATTCAGAGACTCAAGTGATATTATTAGACGTCTCTCTGTCTTTCTTCCTTGCTCTCTCGTACATACAATTGTTACCAAATCACCAGCACCAATATATAAAAGAAAGTTTACTTGTTAGCTCTGGGAGAATAACCTCAGAGAAAATCTCATGGCTCAGCTTGGGATGTGGTTAGCACTGAACCAATCACGGAGTGGTGTGAAAGGATGGGCTGGTGCAGGTGACCAACTTGAGTCAAGGTGTGGTTGGCAACTCTGTTGTGTAGTAAAGAATTAGATGTACCCAGACAGATTGGGCCAGATAGAATTAGATTTACCCAGAGAGATTGGCTTTCTTCCCAGCTCTTGGGAGGAAACCTCTAAACCCTGTAGAATTTTCAGAGAGGTAAGAGTGTCTTTGCTATTCACAGTAGGCCCCTTGGACCCATGCTTGCTAGTTTATGCTAATGATGTGACTCAGGGGGGTGGAACGGCCACCTTAGAAAGACAAGCCATGTGCTTAGAGAGTCAGGGCTTTGAGACCCAAGACATCTGCCTGACCTCTAGGGCGACAAGAAGGGGAAATTGCATTCCACCATGTGGCAATGATTAAATCATGCCTATGTATAAAAACTGCAATACAAATTCTGGACACCAAAGCTTGGGTGAGCTTATCTGGTTGGTGATACTCTAACAGTTGTCACCTCGAAATGTTTTCTACTTCAATAGATTTAGTAGATAATTGTGTTTTTTTGTTACACAGATGAATTATATAGTGAAATCTGGGCTTTTAGTGTATCCAACTAGTGTACATTGTGCCTAATGGCTAATTTTTCAGCCCTTACCCTCCTATGCTTCCCCTTCTGAGTCACTAGTGCCCCTAAGTCATCCTATATAACCACGGATACTCATAGCTTAGTTCCCATTTACAAATGAGATCATGTCGTACTTGGTTTTCTACTCCTGAGTTACTTTACTTACGATAATGACCTCCAACTTCATAAAAGTTGCTGCAAAAGACATTATTTCAGTGTTTTTTCATGGTTGAGTAGTATTCATTACAGGACATGTGTGTGTGTGTGTATACTGTGTATGTATATATCCACATACGTATGTGTGTATACACACACACACACACACACCCTGCATTTTCTTTATCTACTCCTCAGTTAATGGGCACTTAGCTTGATTCCATGTCATTATAATTGTGAATTGTGCTTCAATAAACATATGAGTGCAATTATGTTTTTGATACAATGATTTCTCTTCTATGGGTAGATCCACAGAAGTGAGATTGCTGAATCAAGTGGTAGATCAACATTTGGTTCTTTGAGAAATATCCATACAGTTTTCAATAGAGGTTGTACATTCCCTCCAAGTGTTCCCTTTTCACTGCATCTGTGCCAACACACATTGTTTTGTTAGTTTGCTTTGCTTTTTACTTTTTAATAATAGTCATTCTGACAAGGAAAGGATAAAATGGTATCTCTTTAACTTGTATTTCCCTGATTACTGATATTGAAGATTTTTTGATGTTTCTTGGCTACTTGTCTGTTTTCTTTTGAAAAATGTTCATGTCTTTTGCCCACTTTTTAATAGGATTATTTGTTTTTTTTCTTGCTAATTTGTTCAACTTCTTCAAAGATTGTGGATATTAGTCCTGGGTCAGATGTATAGTATATAAATATTTTCTCCCATTCTGTAGATTGTCTGTTTACTTTTTTTTATATTAGTCTTTGCTGTGCAGAAACTTTTAATTAAATACAATTTATGTATTATTATTTTTGCTACATTTGCTTTCAAGATCTTAGTCATAAATTCTTTGCCTATTCCAACATTAATAACAGTTTTTTGAGGGGGAGGGGCAAGATGGCCGACTGGAAGCAGCTTCTGACAGAGGCTCCTGTCCAAAAGGAAAGATAACCTCCAGAAACTGCCCAATTGAGCTGAAGACTGGGAGCCCAGCCAAGAGAGAAAGAAGTGATAACTGCAGGTCACCTCTGAGGCAAGCTGCAACTTACCTCATTCTAGCCAGAGACTGCTGGAGGCACGGGCTCCCTTTGCAAAGGCCACTGGGTGCCCCATCCTACACCCTGCTGCTTGATCTGGGCATGCCACACTCCAGAGCAGCTCCTGCAGCCAGAACTCCCTGGCTGGGGCAGTCCCAGAGGAGCTACACAGGGTCACTCCCTACAAAGATCCAGCAACAACAGAGTGATCCTGCCGGGGTCTGATCTGGGAGAGACCCCTCCCCAACTCTGAGGACGGTCATAGGCAACAGTGAAAAATAATCATGAGGCAGAATCAACAGAAAAACTCTGGCAATATGAATAATCAGAGTAGATAAACTCCCCCAAGGAAAGACAAGGTAGATATAGCACAAGATCCCTTGCATAAACAAATGGCTGAGATGTCAGAAATTGAATTCAGAGTCTGGATAGCAAATAAGATTAGTAGAATGGAGGAAAAGATAGAATTAGAATTTCAAGCAGTAATCCAAAAGATGACCCAAAAGATGTCTCAAGAATTCAACGAATTCAAAGACAAAATGACCAAAGATTTTGACACATTGAGACAAGAAGTTGCAGACCTCAAAGATCTGAGAAATATAGTAGAATCCCTCAGTAATAGAATGGAGCAAGCAGAAGAAAGAATTTCTGACATGGAAGACAAAGCTTTTGAATGCTCACAAACTTCAAAAGAGGAAGAGAAATGGAAGGCAAAAATGGATCATTCTCTCAGACAACCCTGGGATAACTCGAAGAAAACCAATATTCGCCTTATAGGGATACTTGAAAACAACGAAGTGGCGTCACAAGGCAGAGTCTCTTCTTTGAGATTATGAAAGAGAACTTTCCAGACATGCCAAGAGATTCTGAAATTCAGATAGCAGACAGTTTCAGAACCCCAGCATGACTCAACCCGAATAAGACATTACCTCAGGCACATCATAATTAACTTCACTAAAGTTAATATGAAGGAGAAAATTCTGAAAGCAGTCAGACGTAAGAAATCCATTACCTACAAGGGGAAGAATATTAGAATAACTGCAGATCTCTCAGATCAAACCTTTCAATCTAGAAGAGAATGGTCATCGAATTTAATCTTCTAAAACAAAAGAACTTTCTACCCAGGATCCTGTACCCAGCTAAACTGAGTTTCATTTATGATGGAGAAATTAAATACTTTAATGACATCCACATGTTGAAGAAATTTGCTGTAACTAAGCCAGCTCCCCAGGATATTCTCAGACCTATCCTCCGTAATGACCAGTGCAAACCTTCACCACAAAAGTAAACTCACCCAGAAA
>CAUYRH010020899.1:0-21704 GCA_963574655.1 Perodicticus potto | reverse complement strand
TACATTTTGTCAACCTCTGGACCATGCCTCCAGGCAAGAACTCCTTGGAGACAATGGCTGCAAAAGCTTCAAAGTATCTGTTCCCAGATGACCAGAAAACAGTCTTTGTGTTTGCCTCAGGGCTGCCCAAATCTATTGCTTTTTCTGTGAAGGTAAAAGCCAATTTAACCCATAGGTGGCTTACTCAAATGAAACGTACATGAGACATACATGTGGGGATTTCTAACCCCACACTCTATGACTCCCAGCTATTTTTTGTTGGACTTTGGCTGGAGCTGGGTTCAAAACTACCACCCTCAGTATATGAGGCCAGCTCCCTACTTACTGAGGCAGGGCTAGAAATTTCTGAAAGAATTCCAGAGCTAGAAAATAAAGTTGTTGAACTAACTGAAACAGTTACTTAGGCAGAACAGAAGAGAAAGAAAGCCGAACAATTACTCAGAGAATTATGGGACTTCACAAAGCATTCAAATACACAAAATATAGGGATGCCTGTAGAGGAAGAAGAACATTTTAAAGGAATGGAAGCCTTACTGGAGAATATTATAAATTAAAACTTTCCAAGTATCACTAAGGATTCTGAAACACTACTTTTATTATTGTGATAGACTGCTGATTTTTTTTCCATATTTGATGAAGATGTGGTCTTGCTTTTCCCCAGGCTGCAAGGAGCTCCTGATTTTGAGGAATCCACACTGGCTAGGTCCCTCAAAGTCCTAGAGTTATGGATGTGTGGTTAAATCACCCTGCCAAACACAACCAATTCTCCTGCTGCTATCTTTCTATCCTTCTTTTACACTTTCGTCAATTCTTTCATTTCACCCTCTTCTTTTTTTCTTTATCTTTCCTTTATCCCTCTCTCTCTTCACCCTTCTCTTACTTTTGACCTATACCAAAAGGTCAGTTCTAAAAGGAAGCACATAAACAAGGTAATTTAAGTGAAGAAGATGCTGAGAAGAAAAAGTAGAGGAAGGAATTGAATAAGAAGAAAACTCACATGAGGAGGAACTAGGAGAAAAACTGTGGCAACAAGAAAAATAAGAACAGAGCAACACCCCTCAGGGGTTCATGAAGTAGCTATTGCAGAAGATTCCACTTATAAAAAATTAATGGACATAACAGAAACAGAATTCAAAATTTGTATGGCAAAAACAATATAGGGAATTGATGAGAAAGTGGAAAATAATAAAATGGAAACCCAAAAACAGAACCAAAAAAATTGATGAAAAATATGAAGACTATAGAAAGGATATGGTAGAACTTAAGGAATTTAAGGAGTTAATAAGGGAGCTTAAAGATGTAGTAAAAAGTATCAATAGCAGATTAGACCATGGAGAAGAAAGAATTCCAGAGCTAGAAGATAAGTTGTTGAGCTAACCCAAGAAGTTGCTGAGGCAGAAAAGAAGAGAAAGAAAGCAGAACAATTACTCAGAGAATTATGGGACTTCACAAAGCATTCAAATACACAAAATATAGGGATGCCTGTAGGGGAAGAAGAACATCTTAAAGGAATGGAAGCCCTACTGGAGAATATTATAAATTAAAACTTTCCAAGTATCACTAAGGATTCTGAAATACTACTTTTATTAATTTTTGGTTCTTTTATTATTATTAAATCGTAGCTGTGTACATAGTGCAATCAAGAGGTAAAATGAGCTCGTTTCATATACAATCTGAACTATTTTCATCAAACTGATTAACATAGCCTTCATGGCATTTTCTTAGTTATTTTATGAAGAAATTTGCATACTGCATTTTGTAAGTTTCACCTGTACCCTTATAAAATGTACCATAGGTGTGCCCCCACCAATTACCCTCCCTCCAACCCAAAATCTCCCCTCCCCTCCCCTCCCTTGCCGCTTTCCCCATATTCATGTGCTATACTTGGGTTATACCCTTCATATGAAAGCTATAAATTACCTTCATAGTAGGGCTGAGTACATTGGATACTTTTTCTTCCATTCTTGAGATACTTTGCTAAGAAGAATAAGTTCCAGCTCCATCCATGTAAACATGAAAGAGGTCAAGTCTCCATTTTTCTTTAAGGCTGCATAATATTCCATGGTATACATGTACCACAATTTATTAATCCATTTGTGGGTTGATGGGCACTTGGGCTTCTTCCATGACTTAGCAATTATGAATTGGGCTGCAATGAACTTTGTGGTACAGATGTGTTTGTTATAATGTGATTTTTGGTCTTCTGGATATATACCTAGTAAAGGAATTATAGGATCAAAAAGCAGGTCTATTTTTAGATCTCTAAGCATTCTCCAAACATCCTTCCAAAAGAAAAGTATTAGTGTGCATTCCCACCGGCAGTGTAGAAGTGTTTCCTTTTCTCCACATCCACGCCAACATCTCTGGGTTTGGGATTTTGTTATGTGGGCTAATTTAAAAACATGAGTAATCCAAAGATCACACTCGGGGGGCAGATTATACATAGAAATAAAAAAGTTTGCATACTTTGACATTATATCCCATAAGCTTGATAAAGTCATGTATTATTATTTTAGATTGCTATAGTTTAGAGAATGTTTGTCCCCCGAAAACTCATGTTGAAATTTGATCTCCCATGTTTCCCCTGAGAAGAGGTGTTTGGGTCATGGTGGCAGATTTGTTATGAACAGATTAAGGCCCTCTCTAGGGTGAGGTCAGAAAAGCAATGAAAGAACAAACTGAGAATTTCAATGAAGAGACAGAAAGTTTGAAAAAGTTCTAAAAAGAAATCTTAGAGCTGAAAAATGCTATAACTGAGATGAAAAAAATACTAAAAGAGTTCAGCAGACTATATCATACAGAAGAAAAGAATTAGTGAACTGGGCAGCACCTGTGGCTCAAAGGAGTAGGGCACCAGCCCCATATGCCAGAGGTGGCGGGTTCAAACCCAGCCCTGGCCAAAAACTGCAAAAAAAAAAAAGGATTAGTGAACTCAAAGACAGGTCACTTCACATTATCTGAAGAACAAAAAGAAGAAAATTGAAAAAGAATAAATATACTTTAAGGAATTTATGGCACAGCATCGAGCATAACAAAATGTACATTTTCAGTTGGTATACTTGAAGTAGAGGAAAGAGAAAATGGAATAGAAAACATATGCACAGAAACAAGGGGAGAATATTTCCCATTCCTGAAGAATGAGGTAGAAATCCACATGTAGGAATCTCAGAGTACACTAAATAAGGGAAATTCAAAGAGGCTAACCTGAGACACATAATAATCAAATTGTCAGCTGTGAAAGACAAAGACAGTTTTGAAAGGAGAAAGAAAAACCAAATTGTTACCAATTAGGAAATGCCAATAAGATCATCAGAGGATTTTCCAACAGAATCATGAAGGTAAGAATGGAGTATGATGACATATTCAAAATCCCCAAAGAAAAAACAATGGCAACCACTAATACTATACTCAGTAACTATGTCTTTCAAAAGTAAAAGAGTAATGAAGACTTTATCAGACAAACAGAAGCTGAGAGTTTATCACCAGTAGAGCTATCTTGTAAAAAATGCTAAAGGAAGTTTTTCAACTAAAAAAAAATGACAATAATTAGTACAATTAAAACTATGAAAGTATAAAATTCATTACTCATAGTAAGTAAATTACTAAATTAAAAACATTCTAATATCATAATGGCAGTGGGTAAATCAATTATATTTCTAATAGTAAGGTCAAAAGGCAAAACTGTTAAAAGCAACTAAATTTATAATAATTTGCTAAGAATGCAAATTATTTTAAAAATGTAAATTGTGACATCAAAGCATAAAATGTGGGAGGACAGAAAATAAAAGTGTAGAGCAATCGGAATTAAGTTGTTATCAATTTAAATTAGTCAATAAGAAGTTTTTTGTGGGGTTGGGTGCAGTGGCTCACGCCTGTAGTCCTTACACTCTGGGAGGCTAAGGTGGGTGGGTTGTCTGAGCTCACGGGTTGGAGAACAGCCTAAGCCAGAGACACACCTAATCTTTAAAAATAGCCAGGTGTTCGGCTTGGTGCCTGTGGCTCAAGCAGCCCACATACACCTGAGCTGGCAGGTTCGAATCCAGCCTGGGCCCACCAAACAACAATGACAGCTGCAACCAAAAAATGGCCAGGTGTTGTGGCGGGTGCCTGGAGTCCCAGCTACTTGGGAGGTGGAGGCAGGAGACTCACTTGAGCCCAGTAATTGGAGGTTGCTGTGAGCTGTGATGCCACGGCACTCTACCCAGGGTGACAGCTTGAGGCTCTGTCTCAAAAAAATAAAAATAAAAAATAAAAATAGCTGGGTGTTGTGGTGGGCACCTGTAGTCCCACCTACTTGGGAGATTGAGGTAAGAGAATCTCTTAAGGCCAAGAGTTTGAAGTTGCCGTGAATTATGACACCAGGGCACTCTACCCATGGTGACAAAGTGAGACTTGGTTTCAAGATAAACAAACAAAAAATATGTTTTTTTGTAAGGGTCAGAGTAACCTTAACTAGAAAGCCAAATTTTGTAATAGATACACAACGGATAAAAAAAATAAAGTTCCAAAGCATACCACTAAAATAATCCATCAAACCAGAAAGGAAGAAAGCAATAGAGAAAGAAAAAAACAAAGGATCTTCAAAACAATCAGAAAATTAACAAAGCACCTCGAGTAAGTCCTTGCCTGTCAGTAATTACCTTGAACGTAATTGTATTAAATTATCTAAACAAAAGACATAGAAGGATTGAATGAATTAAAAAAAAATACCCACCTCTCTGCTATCCACAAGATTCTCACTTCAGCTATTAGGACACTCATAGACTGAAAGTGAGGGGATGGAAAAAGATATACCATACACAGGGAAACAAAAAGAGAGCAGGGTAGCTATAGTATCAGACAAAAAAAAAAAAAAGACTTAAGTCAAAAACTTTAAAAAGCGGAAAGGGTTTTTATATAGTGATAAGGTTTTAATTCACCCTGAGAATGTAACAATTCTACATATATTTATAAGCAACCAACATCAGAACACCTAAATATATACAAAGCAAATATTAATAGAGCTAAAATGAGAGAGATTGCAATGCAATAATTTTCTACTTAATTATTTGAAATGTGGGCACGTTGTAGTTTTTAAATTAATTATTATATATACATTTGCATGTATTATAAAATTCTTGAATTGAAATCTATGCTTTCTATATTTTTCTGGTTCTCATGTCTATGTGAATTTCTTATCGTTTGTATTATTTTTAGCATATTATTCCCACACTGCAATTTTCCCTTGTAAACTGAAAATAAATTGTCCTTCAGAGATTAGAGCCCGGATATACTTAACGTACTATTAACTAAAACCTAAAAATATTAAACTCTTTTTAAAAAATAATATATCCCTCAGAAAGTGCTCTTTTCAGCCAGCAAAAGACGTGAAAAGGCAAATCAAAAAGATGTTCATTTGCATAAGAAATCTGAATAGTCAACATATAAGTGCAAGTGTTTACCAACCAAATTTGTAATGCAAGAAATCTGACAGGTAGCCTTATTTGGGAATTGAAGTCTAATGGCATTAGTGTTTGAATTACATAACCAAATTCTCTCGTTCTAATGCCAGGCTCATCAAATAACCTTCTGGATAAAACTTGGTTTTCTGTGTTAATGTGCCATCAGGGTGAGAACACACGATCTCTGTGATAGAGAAACTAAGTTGTAAATTAATAAATTGGCATTCTAAAGGTATGGATAAGCTTCAGAAGCTCCATCATTAGGAACCCAGCTTTAAGATACAGAGAGACCTGTGGGTGGTGGCAAATCAGGTATATGCAATAAGATGATGCCTACCTATGAATACTTAAGAAAAAAGCTATTGAGTCCATCCTACGCTACATACTCAAGTACTCCTGGTAATTACAACCCTTTCCGACCCCAAACTTCAGTATCGATTTTGTGTTGTCTGTTATTATTTTATCTTCAATGAATATTTTATTTAAAATAATCAGTATATATGACCTTGGACTAGAAAAAGGTATAGGACAATTCAATTTAACTTTCCATTTATTTAATTACCCAGTAATAATTAGAAATGAAACTTATTATACATTCTGTAAGAAAATCTGTTCCAATTATTCAGTATAACTTCAGTATAATTTTTAATATTGACTAAACCTCTTTAGAAATAACATTTAAAGTAGTCCATTAAATCATTATCCCTTGAGTACATCATTTATGAAAATTTATCTAATTAATTGTATTTAAATGATTTTACTCAGAAAAACTCAACTATTTTAGGAAAAAATATAGAGACCTCAATGAAAGAAATGGCCCTTGAAAAAATGTGGTTCATGATAATTAAGACATAATTATTTAAATAAGGAGTAAAATATTATTGAAATAACAGATATGCCTTATAAATTGCATCATTAACATGTATTTTGTAGCATAATAAGTCTATTTTCAAATGTCTTAATGGAATAAAGAAACATGACATAAAATCAAAGTTCCATACATGTGACAGAAATTAAAAAGTTTTGCTGTATTTCAGAAATAATTGAAATTTTCTCTTCACATAGGAATGAGAATTCTTACATTATTTTAAAGAGTATATTCAACATCCAGTGGGATTTAGTTGCCCTGAGTGAAAGGAGAACACTTCTAATTTTTAATTCCACATTACATCATATAAGTGATATATGTTCTTTGGAAAGAGAATAACTAAGGCGATCATCTGCCCTTAACAATTTTAGATTCTCTCTCTTGCATACTTAGGCTGCCTTTTGCCAACATTTTTATATAAAGTCTCTTCACAAATCAGTGTTGGGACACGTGGATAATTTACATGTGATTCATGCAGCAGAAACTGCCCCTAAACTTCAGCAAATCACATAGTAGGTTTCATCTCATGACAGGTGAAGGTTTTGGAAAGTGTCATCAATCTCAGATCTCAGGAAACTTTTAAGGAGGTAGATAACAATCTTAGCATTGGAAACATTTTCTTTTTGATAAAAGGGTTGAGTTTAGGAAATGTTAATTAGCTAATTTAAGAAGGACAACTCCTACTCTCCTACTGCAAATTCTCCTCTTTATGGAGGAGTTTTGTAGGTGGACTAATTTTGACATTTAACAAAGAAAAATAAAAATCCTGACTTGAAGTTATACCAGTTTCCTTATTTCATTTCTTTTTCTGTCCTTCTTCCCTGTTTTCTTTCCTTCCTACCTTATTTCTGTACAGCAGAAGTTTAAAAGAATTTGTGTAACAGGACCCAGTCTAATTGACCTATTTCCAATCTGACTTGTAAGAGTCACATCTCTTAGATTGGAAAAAAGTTTGATGTAAGGATAATGGCAGCATGACAGAACAAAAGATAACATAAAGTTACCCTCATACGAAGATTAGAGGTTGAACTGATACTTTCAAGGAATAAACACATCTTCCAATATCACTACTGGTTAGAGAGGGTAGAAATTAATGGCCCAATAACTTTTATCTTCTCTTAGTCCACCCCAAAAGAATACAATACTACTAAAATTCATTTAAAATATATTAATAAGAGCAGACAAAATTTCCATTAAAAGTAGCTTTCTTGTGTCCTAGCAAAGAAAGAAAGCATATATGGATGCATTTACATGTAACATACACAGGACAACGGGAATCTCAAGGCACTGGAGCAAATTGTGCTGTCTGGCTGGGGTAACTTGTCAGGGAAATCTGTCTCAACATGCTGTGGTCTACTTCCTAGTGGCCTGGTGGGGCCAGAGACCATTGGAAAATTATTAATAAAGAGTTATAGAAAATTAATACAGAGAAATAATAGACAGAGACAAAGAGATAGTTTTAAGAGCAGCGGGCACTCAGGAGGCTGTACACCCTTCTTTGTGAGGCTTCCAGTATGTTGTCTGGAGTATGAGGCTAGCTCTGTATTTATTTCATACATCATGGTTACAATCATAAATCTCATAAAAGCAAAGCAAACAATCCCATCATGGTACTTGCTGCACTTGCATTTTTATTAACTAGAATAACTCTACAAATAATTATGTTCATTGCATGGATTTACTTGCTTCTTCTTACTGTTTGAAGGTATATGATCTTAACACAGTCTTGATAAGGCAGGCAATTAGAGGCTGACTCAAGGACCAAATCCGAGCTGATCCACAGTCACACACCACAGATGTGCTGTTTTAATACTCTGACAGCCTTGTTTCCAGATAGTAGACTCCTCTAACAGAAGAAAAGAGATCTTTCCTGTCTTTACCTGGTCTGGAGCAAGTCTTCCTGAGTTCAACAAAGTTTAAAGAAAGCACTCTCCTGGAGCACTCAGCCCTGCCCTGGCAGAAAATGGCCTCAAGGCCTCCAGGCAGCTGCTATGGGGCAGCTGTGAGGGAAGGGGGGATATTCAAAGTGCATCTCAGAAGGGTACAGGCTAATCTTACTAAATGCAGAATACAAATGTCTTCATACAATAACTAAAAACATGCCATGAAGGCTGTGTTAATCAGTTTGATGAAAATAGTTCAGATTGTATATGAAACCAGCACATTGTACCCCTTGATTGCACTAATGTACACAGCTATAATTTAATAATAAAAAGAATAAAAAAAAACCAGGCTTCAGAATCTTAAAGTGACAAGGTCTCATGCTTTGCTTGCAAAGTTAGGAAGTTGTATCTGAATCAATTCTCTACTACAGTCTCCCTTTGTGCAGACTCTGTTCCCTATTCCTAATAATATTACTAATTTACTAACAATAACTGCATATTGCTTTCCAATTTATAAAATCATTATTCCTAGTAATGCAAGCACATCAAAATGTGACTCCTCCCTTAAGTAATCCCACATACTCTTCAGTAACTAGAAAATGTGGCTGATGTGTAATTCCCAGTACCTGTGGTATACAACGTTTTCGTGGCTAGTTGGAAACTTTCATGTTAAATCCAAAGTTTGGTCCCGAGACAGACACTGAGGATGTGATAAAGAGAAACATTTCTAATAACAATGCTAAAACCCAGTTCTTCTTCCAGGAAGTTTCACATATTTTCCTTTCAGTTCCCACTTCCAACACTTGAATTCACTCTTCTATCTAAGCTGCAGCTTTAGTGGATTATACTGATCTTCACAACTCAAGTTTAAAGTATATCAGATTCAATTCTCAGGTTGCCTCTAGAATATTTCTTATAAAATAATGCTTGTGTCTACTTGACTACAAAAATCTCAAATAGCTAGTGAATAACTCAGAGCACACTTGGATTAAAAATTATGTATAGTGAAGTACTTACATTTTCATCTTAATATCTTCTCCTTATGTTTACACAGTTTCAATGTAGTTTAGCTGGGCTCCCATTGAAATAAATAAATTTCAATGTCATATCTCCACAGTGTGAATTATTCTCTTCCCAATTCAGCACAGCTCTTCCATTTTGATGTATCTTTTGAAATTTTTCAACAAAAATCCTTTTTCAAACCTATTCTAGAGTCACGGACTTATTTGTGAAATGCTTAATGCCAACAATATCTCTTTCTTGTCTATTCCTCTAGAATATAGCATTGAATTCTCCAAGCCTCACTTTTGCTTGCCAGTAGTCAGATTCAGTATTTTATGTGTAACTTGATTTTGTGAGTTAGATCTTTCCTGGGTACATTTCTCTCCCCACTAGTGTTTTGCATTCATTACATTTGCAGAACAGTAGGTTTATTGATTTATGTTTTAACCAATATAATTATGTATTAACCAATACAATCAAGAAATATGGATTATTGCTTCTATCTTATACTACATTCCATCACTCTTAGTGCAAAAATAGAAAGGCATGCTTAGATTAGATTGGGCATACTTTGTATTATATTAGAATACTGCTCATTATTTGAAATTAATATATTAATGTCATGTGATTCCACTTAGGGACCTTATCGGTTCTTTTTTCCTTTGTGAATTAGCTAAAACAATCTAAGTTTTCAAGAAAGAATGAATGTCCAAAAAGAAGTAAAATAATAAAATGTAAGTAAATTGACTTATCATTCATACTCAAGAGTTAAGGTCATAATACCACTGTAATCACCTTATGGGGATTCTAAAGAGAAGAGATAAATAGTTAAGTGAAACAAAATGAAGAATAATGAAAATATGGATTCCAGTTTACATATGAGATTTAAATGTGTAATAAAAGCTATTGTCTAATAAATGAAAAAGTATTCATTATTAAATAAATTTTGCTAATATCTATTTGGAAGAAACTAAATTTAGAACCTTCTCTTAAGGCACATGTAAAAATAAATTAAAGATGGACTAAATCTTAAAAGTAAAAATTAACACAATGACATTTCCAGTTGAAACTTTATAAGACATGAAGTTATACTATTAGAAGAAGAAATAAGCTATTAATTAAAATAAAATTTAAGAATTTGCATAGCACATATAATTGACAATATACATTTTGATAAAATATGTGACAATTGACAAACCAAATTAAAATAAACAGTAATGTCTTTCAAAATGTAAAATGTATTCTAAAATTCTAGTTTGGTATTTTGTTATATAGAAAAAAATTACTAGTATTATATGCATATATAATATACATATTTTTGTAAATACATACATAAAAATACCAATATTTGCTTATTTATGCATGATTACTTGCATTGGCCAAAAATACTCAAAATGAATTGAATTCTTACTGATAACTGACTCATTGAATGGATGTTGCTATAGTCACATCTAGAAATATCAGGAATTCATTACAAATAATTAATTACAGCACATCAGGCAACTTAAAGGGATCTTAAAATTGTGTATCTGTGTAGAAAGAAAAGGATTCAGGCAAACTATGTACAATTTGATATTGCTTGTGAAAAAGTCATGAAAAACTTTATATATTTATTTGCATATGTGCATATACCATATTTCCTGTTGTATATTATTATATGAGTTTAAAAGCAACTATGAAAAATAAATATTGCTCTAGTAATATAATACTTGAATGCTTAAGAGTAATTTGTAGAAGGAGAATTGAGAAAGTAAGCAAAAAGAAAAACAGCCACATGAGTGTAACCATTAAAATTATAACTGTGTATGATATAATCATATCATGCTTTTTTATTCAATTGCTTATGTGGAATATGTAAATTATATAAGTGTAAGATAAATTACATATGTGGAATATATATCTATATATGGGTATGCGTGTGAGCATATTTGTGTATGCAATAATGATATGTATTACAGACATAAACAGTATATATATGAATATATACACATATTATATACATACATTCATATACACAGCAGTGAAGCCTCTAATCTCAATTTCAGGATGTCTTTACATGAGCTCTTGTTCACACATACTGCCAGTTTCCCAACATGTAATTCTTTTATTCGCCCAAAAGCTGTGATGTCCAGAAGTCAGATTAGATATAAGAAAACTAGAGTAGGTCCTGTGATCTATGTAAATTTTATTGAAATTTGTTGAAGTCCTACTCCCGAATGTGATGATATTTTGAGAGAAAGTTAGATTTACCAGAGATCATAAATTTGAGACCCTCGTGATGGGAGTGGAACCCTTGTAAGAAGACAGTGGACAACTTGACCTGTCTGTCTGTCTGTTTCTCTCTCCTCTCAGCACAGAACAGGAAGGCAAACCAGGTGGAAAGCGCTCACTGGGGAACTGAATCAACAATTATCTTGATCTAGGATTTTACAGCTTCCAAAATGTGAAAAATAAATTTCTTCTCTTTAAACCACCCACTTTTGAAAGTGTTAAGCCATAAAATCAGGTAAGAAATTAGACAAGAAAAAGAAATAATATGTGCATCAATAATTAGAAATCTATAGGATAAGTAGAATTATTTAATATATGAATAAAGTCATTCTTGCTGATCAAAAGTTAAGACAAAATATAGCTGTAATTACATACAAAATAGCAATAAAATAAAACTTATAAATCAACTTTAGTCATATGTCAGTATGTTACATTTAACAAAGTGATAACAAAACATATTGTTAAAAATAAACATATGTGACCTGTGCCAGGAAAATTTTCAAAATTCATAGTGCTAATAATAATTGTAACTAGAATTTATTTGTTAATCATTTACATGTGCCAGTCTCTATTCTCAGTCTTTTGTTGTGTTATCGTTTGTAATTCTCACAAACGTGTGCAGGTAGATACTATTTTCATTTCTATTTTATTGTTGAGAGAAGTGAGGCACACAAACTTTACAAAGCACGTTTGTAAAATTACCCAGGTAAAACTAATCCTTTAGCATACCATGGGAACAGAGTAATAAAAAAGATAGAAAATTCAGCATTCATTCTACATTGGTATAGTGGTTAAAAATAGGTCAAAAAGAATTGACCATTGTAAAGAAAAGAGAAAAATCATTAAGTTGCAGTTGGATGAGGTCTCAGTCCATTTAGGGTTGCTATAACAAAATACCTGAGACTGAGCAGGGTTTATAAAGAGATGATCATTTTTTGGTTCATGATTCCAATGGCTGGAAAGTTCAAGATTGGGCATTTATATCTGGTGAGGGGATTGGGCTTCTTCAACTATTCACCCCATGAGAAAATGTTAATTGATCATGAGATATTTACTCCTGTGGCCAAAACACCTCCCAGTAAGCCCTACCTCACAACGGTGCTACAAATTTTACTATGAATTTTGGTGAGGACAAATCGATGGCCATTTAAAAAATATATATATATATATATATATATATGTATATATATATATGTATATAAATTAAGATCTATATTACACTCACTCTCCTTTTAACGTTGGGATGTAAAGGATTTTGAAGCATTACATAATATTCAAAACTCATACGTAAAAAGATTATTATTTGACTACTCAAAAATTGTAACAAACCAGTGAGAAAAAGCAACTCTGTCAGTGAGAAAATTCTCTGACTTTTGGTAGGTTCTCAATACATATTCCTTAATGAATGACATTCTGTCATAAAAACACTTTTTATTAATAACACAATGTTATTCTAATAATATTCAACTAATAATACAAAGATTGTGCATATTCAACTTAATAGAAAATTAAGCAAAATATGTCATAGCAATGTTATAAAGATATGTAGTAAGCACATTCAATCCTTTGCCTAACTAAAAAAAGTCTGTTTTATCAATAATACTATATAATTTTCCTTATTATAGTGGAAAAATGTTAAAACTGATCATATGCAGTATTGCTGAGGATGTGAGGAATAAGACCTCTCTCTTTACACCCTGGATACAAATTTGAGCACAATTTTGGAAAGCAATTTTTCAAAATTTAATATACCTGTGCCTTAAGAGCATTCCAAAACTGCTTCTAATAATTTGTTTTAGTGATATATTAACATATTTAAGCAAAGACATATGCGCAATGATCTTCATAGTATTATTATCTTATTAACAAAATCCTTATTAAAACTTAAATGTCTACTAGTAGGATAATTAAGAATATAAGTTATAGTATGACCACGTAGAATAATCAAATAGACCTATATTTACTGATTATAAAAATAGATATGATAAATGAAGATAGCAAAATGATAACATTTTATTTTATTTTCAATAGCATAATAAGCCTGGAAGGTACATGAAGCTCCTTGGGAAATGCTTTGTGCTGTTTTTATGCAGTTGCAACACATGTTGTGTCAAGTAATATTTTAAAAGTAAGAAAAGAAATAAAGAATATCAATGAAACCAGTAGTTTGTATGTTGAAAAGATCAATTGACAAAACTTTACATAGATTCATAAACAAAAATGAAAGAAGACTAAATTATTAAAATTAAGAACAAGAGAGGAGACATTCCTACTCACTCTAGGGGAAATAAAAATGAGTGGAAAGGACACTGTGGGTAACTGACTAGGGACAAATCAGACACCAAAAGTGGATGAACTGGAAAAATGCTAGTACAGACAATACGGAATGGACCCAATAGTATATAGAAAATCCATAACAAGGAGATTAAACTTACTTAACAATAACAACAAAGAAATTCCCCACCCAGATGGCTTAACTGGTGATTTCTACCAAACATTTAAAGAAGAATTAATAAACGAAGAATTAAAGAATTACACACTATTATTATGAAACCAGTACTAACTAATACCCAAACCTGATAATGACATCAATAGCAAAGAAAGCTAAAGCTCAACGTCTCCTACTCGTGCAGACACCATCAACAGATAGAAAAACTGTACAAAATGAGATTTATTGTGGGAATGTAACTTTCTACTTGGATTTAAATGGGTAATTTTCAACAATAACAAAAGTCAAATCTCACCATCTATACCAGGTTGAGCCTATGTTTGCAGCTGCAGGAAAGGTATAATCATCGCAAGATATAACAAAACACACACAATTTCAAGTAGCTACCACTTAAACATTCTTCATCATATGTCAGAAGAATGAAGAGCCGATTTAGGAAACTCTAAAAGATAGTTTCGAGAGAGATTTTTTGTTTTTTCCTTGTCTTCTTTTTGTATAATTAGGGAAGCTAAAATCTGCTCCAAAAAGAAGCTAAAAAATGGAACGATTAAGTGAGTAAACAGGAAAAATAAATAGAAAACTCTAGAGAAAGTCTACGAGGCCTCTGGATTGACAGGTGTGGAAGACGAGTCTCAGGTTACAGACTTTGGAAAAGACAATATGGTTGCTGGGGATTGGAATTGAGTATAACAAAATGCACCCCCAAATAAGTACCATTTAGAAGATAAATTGAAAGGAGTTTTGAAGAAACGGATTAATACAGATTGGTTAAACACTTATTTGCAGATTCTTGAAAAGAAAGAAACCAAATGCTAAATGAATGAAGAAGATGAACTAACAGATGCACTTAGAGCTTATGAGAAATAGGCAACTTTGGAGCTTTCTTACCAGGTGGAGAAAGCTTCAATGTAGTTAGGCGGAAACAAACCCCACAAGTGTAATTATTAAAGAAGAAACAGCTTTAGTGGAAATTTCCAAATTGTCTCTGTATTGTCAAGAAAAGGAAATAAAATTTTCATCAACTAGCCAATTAAGAGAAAATTTGCTCTGCCAAAAGAGATAACAGTCTTTCCAAAGAACATGAGATAATTAGCTATACCTATGAGGAGCTGGACGCTTATAAAATACTATACTACCCACAGTTTTTGCAGGAATTTTCAAAAGAATACAGGCTATTCTTGAAACTGGCTTATGTCCTATGAGAGTAAAACTTGTGATGATGGGTTAATATCTTTGTTGACTAATAGAAACCTCAATTACTTGAGAAAAGAAGATGCATACATTAGGCAAAACATTCTTGAGGAAGATATTTTAAAAAGAATATTCCATGTCTCTAATGTTCAAACGGTGCATTTGTCCTGAGCAGACCACCATGCTGTCCTCTGGATGGCCATAATCTTTTGGAAAGAGTAGCATCAAGCTGTTACTATGCAATTTTCAGGGCTTAGTGTCTCCTGTGGAGTAATATCATGCCCTATCTCACCTCCAAGGTAAGGGACTTAGAAGAAAGACCTCCAACAGGGTTGCTAATAGCAGCGTCTCCTGAACAGGGGTGCCACAAGCCTGGGCTCTCATCCTCTTGACAAATAGTAGATGTTCCAGAGTGATTCCAGAGAGTATCTGCTGATAAAAGCTATCCTCATCCATCCTTCTGTTCCAGAAATCAAGAAAGAAACTCTCTTGGAAGATTCTTCTCTGAGGCACTCTCCTGTCTGGATATATCCTCCACTGGCCACAAAAATCATCTCTACATTAACCACTGTCCACAGAGCCAGAAAGTAGAAGGAAGTGGCTTCCGAGCTGATTCCACCTTCAAATGAGCCTACTTCTGAAAATCTGAAACCACGGTAAGATTTTTTTCACTCTACTAAAATGATATTTTGAATTTTTCTCTTTTATTTATATTACTACTAAGTGATTATACAATCGATCAAATGGAAATGATAGGATTATAATATTTAATGTTTCATAACTGTAGTTGTTTAAATATGACTCTTGGATTTTTTATGTTTTATTCTATTTATAAGTAGAACAATTATAATATTTTATTATTACTGATGAGTCCCCTACAATAACTGAGAAACAGCATGAATTTGACTTTCTTCTGAGAAAAATGTACATTTCAAGGAAGTGGCTCTTCCACACAAAAGTTCTTACTGCATAACAAATGAAAACGTAGAATGCATGGATGAGGACCGCAAATTATGACAAAACCTCAAAACCACATTGCTTTCATATCGAATGGATTTTTAAACCTCTGTAAGCACCTAATCAGTAATCACAAAGGGTATTGCAAGGTAAGGTTTAATACTTCAAACACATTTCAATCTTTATACTTCATTTATTCCACAAATTAGTTTACTATAAATCCATCACCAGTAACAAATTTTATATACTGTTTCATAAAAATGTGATTTCTTTTATTGCTTTTCACATTTGGACCAATTTTTTTTCTGTGCCTTTTCCTACCCAAGTAAACACATATATCTTGTCATCTCATTAGAATGGTGTAAATTGTACCAAACTTGTCATCATCACAGAGGACATTTTAACACATTTCATTGTGCCAAGCACCATATGAGTGCCTTATGGCCTTAACATTTAGAATTTTTTGTATTAAAATCAACATAAGGAAAACAAAATTTTATTCCACCTAATCGCAGCAAATCAGTATGCTCAATGGTTTTAGATAGCTACAAATGAATTTAACTGTAATCATCAGCCTATTGAGAAATAAAAGTGATAGTTGATAAGCTTTCTCCTCTTGAATATAAATATCATTTGAGGTATAAATGTATATCAGCTGAACAAAACCAGACTAGGATGGTGATTCAAATGTTTCGTTTGTACTCAGTCACCAATCTTACTTGAACAGACAGAAATAATTTCATAAATTAATATTTTTCTTTTACGTCTTTCAGGGTAAAAAACTCATAAAACCCTTTCTAAGACATTTTCTCTGGAGATAAGTAGCTGTAGATAACCCTATTTTCTTCAGCTGTGATGGAAGTCGTTGGGCATTTAACTTTCCATTCATTTAGGTGCATATTAAATGGCAAAAATAATGAAATGGTGTGATGGTGTTATTACAAAGATTAGCTATAAAGGAGGTTAGATTAGGAATTCTGCATTAAATGTTTGTGTTTGCAGAAAATTACTGATATAGGAGGTGTTTTATAATTTATATATGTTGATGAAATCAGTTCAACTATGGCTTTTCTTTTTAAAAAATGTTTATTTAGATAATATTCATTTAAAAACAAACTGTGATCCAATATAGTGCTTCTTGACCATTACCAACTTAAGGCACACCAGTTGCTCATCAATGTACATTATGGAAAAAAATCATTCTTTTCTGAGGAAGGCATAATTAGGAAAGAATTATTAATCAATATTACAAAAACCGTCCTTCCCACTAATATGACAATTTGACATTGGTGGTGGTTGGTATATCACTTATCCCAGGTTACTGAAGCTCCTGTTCTGTATAAATAATCCTCATCATTTTAATAATGTGAGGAAATAATGTCAAACTTCCATTGCATTATAGACAAAAATTCATAACCCTGCTAGAATATAAATTGATATTTCTTTCTGAAGAGTGGTTGGAACACATCAATGTAAAACTATAATACTGTGTGTGTCCCCTTAACTCAGTAACTCTATTTCTGAATATTTGTCTAAAGAACATAACCGGGAGTGGTCGCAGGGGGCTGCTATATTATAAGCAAAAACAAGCACTTCATGAATAATTTAAGAAAGGTAAAAAAACAACTGTGATAAATCCTGGAAGAGAAACCATGCACGCCTATAATGCCAGAAATCCAGTTAAGGAAGAATTCGCCTGTGGATGAATCCCAGTGTGGTATCAGGAGCATGAGAACAACTTAACAGGTGAAGAGCATGTACCAGGAGCTAACCCAACTGGAGAGAGAGCAGACTCTGAGGCAGGATGCGTAAAAAGTATAAGTAACCAAGAAAAGGTCAGGGAAGTCAGATCTAAGAGAATGGCCTGAAGGAGAGATATATGTGTGGACCAAGCTATCTTGAACCTCATAGGATTTAGATTTGAATGATAGGAAGCCGTGACTAGGCACTGGCATGTTACATTTATAATGTGAAAATATCCCTATGATTGTAAGTCCATAGACGTGAGTTTAGAATGGAGAGGTCTAGAGTACATAGATGAGGGTCCAATCAGAAATCATTGCCGTTGACTTGAATAGTGGAAATGGAGAGAGAGGCCGATGGGCAGGTATCACAAGATATAAAGTCGGAAGAAAAAAAACAGATGGGAGTGAGAAAGCAGGATATGTTCAGCATGCTTCCTAAGTTTAGGGCTTACAGAACGAATTTGCTGGAGAGGGTTTTAGGGAAGACTGAATGGAAGTCATGAATTTACATTTGAAAATGAAATTTTAGGAGACTTTGAGACGTTAAAAAGGACACATCAGGAAGGTAGTAAGACATAGATTGTGAGTTCAGAAAAAAGGTTACTGCTGGAGAGAAGATTTCTTGGTAGCAAATGAACTCCTACATGTGAGGTAGACAACCCAAGGATGACACATGGGACGGAGTGCATGAGAACGGCGAAGGCACAGTGCCAGTCTGCAAAGAATTCCCAACTTTACTGTCAAGGAGGGAGGGTGATCTCAGAAAGACAGCCACGCGAAATCAGGGACGCAGAAAGAAAACTGGAGAGCATTGTGCCAGAAAACAAAGAGAAAATAATTTTTTTCCAGAAAAGAAGAAAGGAGAAATAAAAAGTCTTCAATGCTGCCAGCCCATTCGGAGGAAGAAAAGTGAAAAAATATATGCTGTATTTAGTGAGGTCACTGACCAAGGGCTAGACCCTGAAAGCCTCTGGACTGTCACTTATAAAATCAAAAAGCAAAAACAATGGGAACATGCATAAAAAATGGAAAGAAAACAATATACAATGACAAAGAAGACTATTCAAAATATAAGATTTAACAGTTTTTAAGATGATGTGTAGGCTTAATTTACATTTTTACTTTGTATACTTGTGTAAACTTCGGCTATTTAAAAATATACCATGTACAAAAATAAGAGAAATACAGGGTATTCAGTAGAAAGATGTGCAAATATTAACATCATATAAATATTCTCCAAAGTGATGGAGAAGTATCTCAAAATCAAAATCCAAGCTGGCCAATGAAATTGTATTTAATTACATGATATTTTTATAAATTATACACACACACATTATTTTACTAATCCAACATGCTCTGTGGAAAACATAATTATAACGTAAATTTATTAGTCAAAACGTGATTTCTAATGTATTGTTATTGTATATGATCTAAAGTGCTAACAAAATACTTGTACACCAGTAAGAGTCAATGATTTCAGCCCATCAACTCCTTCCTTTATTCTCAAGCTTGCGTTATTGGTGCTGTTTTAGACTTGCTGCCTTGTTATAGGGAATATTTATAAACAATTTATGACCAAATAATTTAGTGCGAGACTTTTTGTATTAACATGAAAAAGTCTTTGCTAAGTAGGATTAATATTTACTATGGAACAGTAGCAAAATTTAAAAATTCTTCTGGGTATTCTTTCATAAATTTTATCAGTTGATATAAAGAGGAAAACAATTTTATAATTGTTTTAATGAGGTGTTGATATGTTTCCACTGAAAGAAGAAGCATAGGTGAAAACATTGTTGGCCCAACTTTGGAAATTCTCTTTTTTTGCTTTGTGCTTTATGTACTATGATGTAATCATCGGATCCATGAATTCGTTTAATTTCATATTTTACCATTGTTTTCCTTTATTTAGTAAAAATAATAACAAACAGATGTTTTGACGTTTTCTTTCTGCATTTCACTGGATGATTATTCACACTGCACTTTAGAGACAAATAATTTAGAATAGCACAAGATCAGGAAAATGTTATTATAATAAAAAATTAAGCAGTAATTACAGTCATAGAGAAAAGAGAATTATGATCAGCATGAGGCTTCTAGATAACTCGCCACACTTTCCAAGATTGGTTCCTTTTTGCTTTACCACCGAAATATGTGAGGATCCAATAATTAGCTAATAAAAGTGGTATGAAAATTGGGTCTAAAAGGTACCAAATTCATCTACATTAAGATGTTATGTCAATGAAGTTGTTTGTTTACTGGCTTGTTTTTAAAACTAATTTATTTAATATAGATTATCTAAAAGTGGCTTGTAGAACGGGATTCCTGACCTCCCACTCCTGATTCTGTACTAGTTTTATTAAATTGCATGTGGGAATACACTAACCAATGCAAACACGTACTCCAGATATACACATACACAACAAAGGAGATTTTCTAGATTCCTTTATTCAAAGCAAAAACACATTTTTGAAGATTAAGAAAACAAGAATAGGGCAGTGCCTGTCGCTCAGCGAGTAGGGCGCTGGCCTCATATACCAAAGATGGCGGGTTCAAACCCGGCCTTGGCTGAACTGCTAAAAACAAAAAACTAGCCAGGCCTTGTGGCGAGCGCCTGTAGTCCCAGCTACTCGGGAGGCTGAAGCAAGAGAATCGCCTAAGCCCAGGAGTTGGAGGTTGCTGTGAGCTGTGTGATGCCACGGCACTCTACCGAGGGCCATAGAGTGAGACTCTGTCTCTACAAAAAAAAAAAAAAGAAAGAAAGAAAACAAGAATAAATTTTCTAATTTATCCTGAATTTCCTGAATATTGGTTTTAGTACAGTTTAATGAAAAAATGTATTCTCTTTCTGGTAAGTTACCTATCTGTGACTTTTAAAAATACTAAGTCTGGCCAAGCATGGTGACTCATGCTTGTAATCTTAGCACTCTGGGAGACTGAGGCAGGTGGACTGCTTGAGCTCAGGAGTTGGAGACCAGACTGAGCCAGAGCGAGACTCCGTCTCTACTCAAATAGCCCAAAGTAGTGGAGGGCACCTGTAGCTATTCAGGAGGCTGAGACGAAAGGATCTCTTGAGCCCAAGGGTTGTGTGGTTGCTGTGAACTATGATGCCATGGCCTCTACACAATGCAGCAGAGTGAGATTCTGCCTCAAAAATTAAATTAAATTAAATTAAAAATAAAAATACTAAGTCCTTTAACCACTGAAGCAGTTCTCAAAGCCTCTTCAATTGCTTTTTCTACCTTTCAAAAGTCTATCACCAAACAAAATAATGATTTATGATAAACCAGCAGTCATTTGACTTCTCTAAGATTCTGCCAACATAATGCCATCACATTAATATTAATTTGGATATGCAGATTATGAATTCGTATCAGAAGCAAAATTGTGAAACATAAACGCAGTACATAAGTTTTCATAAATTCAGGTGCTCCCAAGGTACACTGCAGGTTCAAATCCTGTCTCTGCCATTAAATAGCTGCATGATTTGGACAATTTATTCAAATTTTCTACCTCTTAGATTCCATGCCTGTATATTTAAGAATTTTTGAAAGGAAATAATATATGGAAAAAAATTGATGCTATTTCTGCAAGAAATAACTTAATAAATGTTAAATGCTGTTATACTATGGTACACTTTATGTAAAAGATTATAAAACAAATGCTTTCCTAAAGAAGCTTACATTTTTCTGTTTTTGTTCCCATTACATGAATCAAAATGGTACAATTTCAGCTGCAACAGATTAGGAATAAAACACATTTGCATCACATAAAAGGATTTAAAAGACTCAGATGTGTCATCATTTGAAATCACCCTTTCATGTACTGAAAATATCATGCATGACCCTTTATGAAGAAGAAACATGTTCTCTACATATTGTCCACAGAGAATTCAGTCTT
>CAUYRH010020898.1:0-13436 GCA_963574655.1 Perodicticus potto | reverse complement strand
TTTGCAGTTTCTGGCTGGGGCTGGGTTTGAACCCACCACCTCCGGCATATGGGGCCAGCGCCCTACTCCTTTGAGCCACACGCGCTGCCCTATTGAATTTCTATTACGATTTTTTTTAGTAATATTGTGTTTTCAATTTGCCATTTTTTTCTTTTACTTTTTCCTTTAATGCCATTATTGGATAGGTTATTTTCTGTTTTTCTACTTCTCTTTCTAATAGGTTGAAAGTTATACATTTTCTTGCTATTCATTTAGTGGTTACCCTAGTTTTTTTACCACTTATGCTTCAGGTAATGTAATCTAAAGTTATTATCTTCATCTTCCTTCTGAACATCTCTATTGTTATTGATGTTAAAACATTTAATGTACTTTGTTTTTAATCTCCTCAAACATATTTTAATTACTGATGCTAACCATTAATGGTAATTAAGTTTATCAAAAAATTTTGTTGTTTCTTTCTCTTCCATTGATTTTTTTTTTAATCCCCTGTTTTAAATATGTTGCATTAAACAAGCTTATAAAGTTGATTTCTCTTGGACTGTGCACCGTTTCACGCTTGTACTTGATATTCCCTGTAAAACCATTTTTATCACAAAGAACACAGTTAGCTTGCAAGAAAATATTTGTCTAACATCTGCTTAACTGGTGTTAAACCTCAAAGATTCTGAGTATCTGGAAAAAGCCCACCAGAGTTATATTCCATTTAGGAAAGAAATATCATTCTGTTGTTTTTTTTGTCTCTGTTCCCCTTTGGTTTGTGACGTGTGTCTGCCAGTAGAAGCCTCACGATTTAACAATACAAAGAAGAATGATGTGTAAGGAGCACATACTTTGAGAAAATGTGGTGCTTCTCTATTATTTGAGCCTTATTTTTTTCCCTATTGAATGTGGCTTCAGATATTGGGTTCCTCACTTTTCAGAATCAAATCTGATGTGTGGGATAAACAGGTGATAAATTTAAGGATTTTAGTATTCTTCACATTTCAAACTAATACCTCAACCCCATTTCAAAAGTCATTTTGCTCTTTTCTTAGGAATCTCTATTTTCCTTATATGTTAGGCTATTCTTTTGACATGCTGTGCTGCAGGAATGTTGTACCCCCTAATCTGAGCGAAAGGGAAATGTTTTGAAGGTTAATTTTTACAATGGGTTCTATTGACACAACTTTGCTGTTGCGGTCTTGTAAGTTTATACATCCCCAAATCTCAATATATATGTTAGCTACAGACACACAAACTAACAACAAAAGCACTTTGCTTACTGTAAAATGTTCTAGAAATATTAGTTTTGATGACCTGAGAATATACAGTTACATGACAATATATCTATTGGACATCAGGCAAAATAATGAGTTTAAACTTTCAGCTTTTAATTTAAGTTACCGTTTGTGTATAATTATTAATAGTCAAGGTAAATTGTGAATACTTTGCCTATTCTTTAAAAAATGAACCATTGGTTATTAATTTAATAAAGATTAGATGAACAACATTGGGCTCTCTAATAACCTTGAGTCATTTTTGGTCCTTCTCTTTAATCTATTTGTATCTGACTTCAGAGTAATACGCATCCTCCTTTAGGCCATGAGCTTCCTGGAGATAAGGAACAATTTTACTTCTTTCTATGTTTCTTATAAAATGTTACACAAGATTTTGTATGTCCTGGGAACACAGTTCATACTGGCTAAATGAATGAATGAATGGATACTGGTGTCCTTTATGCTTAGGATCTAGGGATGAAGAAGGTGGGCTCCAGGATTATTGGTAAAAGTGATTCTCAGCATCTCAAAGGATCCTATGGCAGGTCCCTGAAGAAACCTCACTGTCCATTCTCTCCACTTTTGCTAGGGTTAATGAAGAAAAAAAAGCCTGGTAAGAAGTTTGGACACAGTGATTCACTTCTGTAATTCCAGCACTCTGGGAGGCCGAGGAGGGTGGATTGCCTGAGCTTAGGATTTCTAGCTTGAGCAAGAACAAGACCCTGTCTCAAAAAAAAAAAAATCCAGACATTGTGGCAGGTGCCTGTAGTCCCAGCTACTAGGGAGGCTGAGGCAAGAGGGCAAGAGGATCACTTGAGCCCAAGAGTTTGAGGTTGTTGTGAGCTATGGTGCCATAGCACTTTACCAAATGGGACAAAGTGAGACTCACTCAGCATCAAAAAATAAATAAATAAGTAATAAAGAAAGAAAGAAAGAAAGAAAGAAAAGAAAAGAAAAAAAAAAACTTGGTAAAAAATTTTCTTGTTGAGGTGGTGCCCATAGCTCAGTGGGTAGGGTGCCAGTCACATACACCCAGGCTAGCGTGTTCAAATCCGGCTCAGGCCAGCTAAATGATGACAAGAAAAAAATGATGATGATAAGAAAAAAATAGCTGGGTGTTGTGGTGGGCGCCTGTAGTCCCAGCTCCTTGGGAAGCTGAGGCAGGAGAATCGCTTAAGCCTAAGAGTTTGAGGTTGCTGTGAGCTGTGACACCATAGCGCTCTACCGAGGTTGAGTAGTGGGACTCTGTCTTAAAAAAAAAAGGAAAGAAATTTTCATGTTGAATAAATTAATTTATAAATAGATTATATGTAAAACAAAATCCAATGCTGCTTCTGTCTGGGTGCTGTGTCCTCCCACCATCAATTATACTGAATGGATTTGTAGGCTGAAAGATTGACTCTTTACAATTTCTCAGGTTTTGATTACTTATTCCCCATTGTATTTATATCAGCCACACTCTTTTTCTTGGCCTGTAACTACATTTCTGTACACTTACTGTCTGGACACACGCCTTAATATTTAAACAAAGGCCTAGATGGGTATATGTGCAGACACAGTATTAGCAGAAGAAAAGCAGGAGCCATTGACACCTGGCACTTGTCCAGAAGATAGACCCAGCCGTGCCAGTGGGGAGAGGATATGCCGTCTTCTCTGCTGGTGAAAAGGGAGATGGAGAAATGCAACCTTGCCAAAGCAGACAACCAGATAAGGTGGCGGGACCATTCCCAGTCTTACTTCTGCCATACACCTCATAAACTGATAACTTGGGATAAAATTTCCCAACCAGTAACTGGAAAAGAAGTGGGTTTTATAGCAAATAGAATTAGGCTGAAAGCTCTCAATAAACAGAACATAGGTCATCTCTGTAACTTGGATAGGAAGTTACTGTCTGCCTCCTCCCCCATGTCTTGTCTTTAGCACAGATCTTCTGTTGTGAGGAGTTGACTCAGCCCCTGCATGGAAAATAATAATGATGAAATTAATGGGTAGGTCACATTTATTGGACAGTTACTGTGTTAAGAGCTTTATAAATGTGATGTTATTTAATCTTCCCAAGAAGCTCACTGTAATTATTTTGATTTCAGATAACAAAGCTAAAGCTAAGAGAGGTTAAAGAATTTTCCTAACATCACACAGCCAGCAAGGGGCAGATCCAAGGCCATGACTCAGGCTTATGTGATGATAACACCTGCTTTTTGTAGTCCTCTTTCCTTCTCCCAGCTTTACTCCCTACCACTCACACAGAATGTGTTGTACCTTTCACAGATTGTGAGTATAGCTCATCAAACGATTCATATACACACTTGATTAGCTGTCTGCCGGCTCATAGGGCTGTGGACTCTTTGAAGGCAGAAGAGTCATGTTGATCTGTTCATGTTGATGAAGGAATAAGTAAACTAATTTTAAAAAATCAGGTAAGGAGTTAGTCGCAGATACTTTGCTAGTTTCTTTACTGGTAATATTTACCCATGTGTGAAAAATTAAGTCCCAAAACAAAATTGTTATTTATTTTCAGATATAGATGCCAAACCAGTTTTCTTGACAAAACAATTAAAAATAAATAAAGAAAAGCACCAGCATAAGGGAATGAGTGATGCAAAAGGAGGCTGCAAGTTGTGAAGTTAGTTTCTCAAAGGACTGGTGATCAGTTGGCCATGTCAATTGAAAAGGCTTGCCTCTCTCCTGGTTCAAAGAGTGACCTGGTTCATTGCAAACTACCAGCTACCGCTCAGGGAATAAGACAGCTCCCACAGGCTGGGATAAGGCTGCTCCTGGACCTGGGTCTCATTCCTTCTGAGAGAATGCCAGACAAAAGATGTAGTCTCTGAGAGCTCTATTAGAAATATAGCCATCACTCAGCAGAGCACGCAGAGGAGAAGCTATTTCCCTGTGGAATCAACAGATGCAGTCTGAGTTTTCAAAGGTGGAGCTTAGAGGAAGGAGCAAACAACCCAGGTTGCGTCTGCGGGACCGAGCATGGATCACATGCAGGAGGATTCATACACATCCAGACTCTGGGCACACTAGCTGCAGGCTCACCCTAGCTCCTTAGAGAGGACACTGGGGACTGAGGCCAGCACATACAAGGTGCCCTTCAACCTTAGTCCTCTGGAAGGACCCAGGGTAAACTCTGCCAAGTCCCTATGACAGAGTGTGGGCCTCCTTAGTCACAATTGATCCTGAGTGAATGAGCTAAATGCTTTTCTAGAGATGAAATGAATAATGTCCCCTAGTTTACTGGATGCAACCAAAGTCGATAGGCAACTCTGTGTGAGACGCTGTTTGAATGTTTTCATACTGATCAAAGACTTGGGTGTACTCTAAAGCTTTTTTTCTCCCTCGATTGTTAAAAACTATTTCATGAGCATTAGGTGGGGTGGGGTGCTTGGGTAGAAATGATGGGAGACAGGGCTGCAGAGAGGGACTTAACCCTTCTGACAGAGGCTCTACTCTTTCCTGGGCGGGTCATTCATTTGAGTGAGCGTCTTCCTAGGCTGTCCTGACTGTGCACTTCTATGATGAATCTCAGATTGCTAGAGATGTTCCCTCTGTTTCTTTATAGTCAAGAGGCCTATACAATTAGGAAATATTCATTAATTCAATTCAATAATGATTCACTAATTCAATAATTTCAATAATTTATAAGGGCTATGGTGGAACTCATTGAGAGGACTAGGTCAAATGGGAAGGTTATGGAAGATTGGCCCAGGCCTGGTGCAGTGGCTCACACCTATAATCCTAGCACTTTGGGAGGCCAGGGAGAATGGATCACCTAAGCTAATGAGTTTGAGACCAGCTCTGAGCTACAGTGAACCCCCATCTCTAGAAATAGCTGGGCATTGTAGGGGACACCTGTAGTCCCAGCTACTCAGGAGGTTGAGGCAAGAGAGTCACTTAAGCCCAAGAGTTTGAAGTTGCTGAGAGCTGTGACGCCACAGCCCTCTACCCAGGGTGGCAAAGTGGAAGACTTTGTCTCAGAAATAAAAAGAAAAGATTGGCCCACAATCTCCCATTAAAGCTCTATGTTCTGATACTCTGATCTCTTTTTAAAAGTTTATTCCCTAAAAGGCCACAAAATACTACAAGAGACCCCAGAGTCTAGAGGTGGAGACACACTTGCAGTGCCCTTTTCTGCTAAGGAAAGCTTTAAAAGAGCAATGTTCTGTGACTGCATTAGTCACTGACAGGCACAGTTTGATTTTAGGAAAAGAGAAGCATTTTTAGATAAAATCACAAAGAAACTACATGAATATAGCCAGGAATGTAAATAAAGAATCATGGTTCTTTTTCCCGGTGAGTTGGGGAAGTAGTCATCCATCTCGAAGGCCCCCACCTCCCCCAGCTCGCAGACACGTGCATGCACGCTGCAGTCTGTGCACTCGGAGGCCTAAGCCTGGTGCAGACATCCTTTCCCGGGTCCAGCCAGGGGTTTCCCACAGCTGGAGCGGGGGCACCTGCACGGCTCTGCTTTGTGTCGGCCGCACTCACTCGCAGGAGGCCTGCTCACCATCTGCACAGGCGAGGCCGCCAGGCCCGCCTGGAACCACCAGCCCAGCTCCTGCAGGCACGAAGCCAACCTGGACATAAAGCAGGCGTCCTGCGTACCTGCGCAGCCTGCTCCGTGTCTGCGCTTCTCTCACACAAAGAAACCTATTCAGGCCTCTCCTGCCTTTTCTTGATAGTCACATCTTCTCTTGGTGTTCGGTAGTTGAGTCATTCTGGGACGCGGAGGGAGGACTGAGGAGGATGGGAAAAGTTAAGTGGCTCCATCAGGGGCTCATTGGTTCGCTGAAGACACTGCTGATGCCAGCCGCTGAGACAGACCAGTCTGGTGGGAGACCAACTGGGAACCTCCTCCCGGCGGCCCAGGGTGACAGATCTGTCAGATGAGTGCTCGGAAGGGACTCCGCACACACGAAAGCGAAAGCCACAGCTCCACCGAGCGGCGTTTGGGGAGATACTACAGCGGACACAGTATCCCAGTTGGGCGTCGAAGCAAACATAGGAGCTTGCCGGTTACCGAATCGGAGAAAGAAAGGGATTAAGTCACAAGTAAGGAGCACTGGTAGTTTCGAAATGGCAGGTTGGGGATAATCAGCAATAGCAAATGATTCAGCAACGGAATGAAATTAAAAATCAAGACTCAAAGACCTCAGAAAAATCTCAAAATATTCGGAAACTAAATAAGACAATTATAAATAACTTGTGAATCAAGGAATCACAGTTATTTATATTATAAATAACTTGTGAATCAGTCATGAGGGAAAAGGAAGTGCTTTCAACTGAATCAGAATGGAAGTCAACATATCAAAATTGGTGCGTGACTGCTCAGGCAGCAATTAGGGGAAATTTATAGCATTCACACCCATATTGTAAAAGAAGAGAGGTCTAATTTTTCTACCCTAAAAGGCAAGAGAAAGAAGAATAACTTAAACCTAAATCAAGGAGAAAAAGAGAAATAGTAAATATTAGAGCAGGAATCAAGAAAATCAATATCAAAGACAACAAAGAAGAGCAGTGAAACCAAAGCTGGTTCTTTGAGAGGATTAATGAAATCAATGAACCTTTGCCCTGATCCATGAGAATAAAAAGTAAAGAACACACAAATTACAAGTATGAGAAATGAGAAAGGTGGGGTCACTAGACTCCACAACAAGGGAATAATTGAAACTGGGTTTGTGTCCATGAATTCAGCCACTTAAATGAAATGGACAAATTCCTAACAAGATAAGAATCACCAAAAGTTCACTCAAGAAATGTTAGGTAATATGAACAGCCTATGTCTATTAAAGAAATTGAATTTATAGTGAAAAATCTTCTCTCAGAAAAAGTACCAGGATCAGAGCTTTCATTGGAAAATTCCACCAACATTTAAGAAAGAATACTGCCTGCTCTGCCTGTGTTCTTCTAGAAAATTGAAATGGAAGAGATATTATCTAACCTATTCTGTGAAGCCAACATTACCTTGATATTAAAGTCAGACAGAGACTCTATAAGAAAATTAAAAGCCAAGCCGGGCTTTGTGGCAGGCGTCTGTAGTCCCAGCTACTTGGGAGGCTGAGGTAAGAGAATTTCCTAAGCCCAGAAGTTGGAGGTTGCTGTGAGCTATGATATCACAGCACTCTACTGAGGGTTAATAAGTGAGACTCTGTCTCAAAAAAAAAAAAAAAAGAAAAAAGAAAGAAAGAAAATTAAAAGCCATGGTCCCAGCTACTTGGGAGGCTGAGGCAAGAGAATTTCTTAAGCCCAAGAGTTTGAGGTTGCTGTGAGCTATGAAGCCACAGCACTCTACCAAGGGTGACAAAATGAGACTCTGTCTCAAAAAAAAAATAAATAAAAAGAGAGAGAGAGAAAGAAAAATAAAAAAGAAAAGAAAATTAAAAACCAGTATCATTCACGAATACATGTATACAATTTAAAGCAAATATTTAGTAAATTGAAGACATTATGACTAAGTGGATTTATCCAAGGAATGTAAGGTTGGTATAATATTTAAAAATCAATGTAATTTATCATATTAGCATACTAACAAGAGATACAAAATTGATAATCTCAATTAACATAGAGAAGCCATTTGAAAAAAAATCCAATTCCATTTCTTATAAGAATTCTGTCATTAAAGTAGGAACAGAAGTAAACTTTCTGAACTCAATAAATGGCGTTAATTAACAAAACCTTCAGTAAACATGATACTGGCAACAGATGGGATGCTTTCCCTAATCGGGAAGAAGATGAGGATGACTCAGCTTCTGTTAAACTCTGTACTAGAAATTTTAGCCAGTGCAAAACAGTAAAGAAAAAAAGTCACCAATTGAGAAGGAAAAAACTCTACCTTTACTTTCAGATCAAACAATCACCTATGTAAAATATTTAATGTGATCTAAAAAAAAATGGCAATAAATCAATAAATGAGTTTACTATGGCTACAGGAGAAAAGAACAATGTATAAAAATCAATTGCATTCCTACTAGTAACGAACAATCACATTTAATTAAAAATACCATTTATAAGAGCATAGATGTATAAAATTCATAGGGACAAATCAGACAAAAGATGTGAACGATCTATATCTTGAAAATTTTCAAATATTGCATCTGAAAAATTTAAAATGGTATGAAGAAATAGAGAAATATATCATCGTTATGAGTCAGAAAACTCACCTTTGTTAAGATTTCAATTCTCTATAAATTGATCAAATGATTTAGTATGTCCTCAATCGAAATATTAGAACGTGTTTTTACAGAGATGGACAAGTTGATTCTAAATGTGACAGTTCGTATGGTCGCACGGAGACCTCTAAAGCCAAGGTCTCAAGGAAGAAACCAGTGAGAAGGAGAATGCTTTGGTGTTGAAAAGTTAGTCACATCTTTAACACTAAGTCATAAGTTGTATTTTTTTCTGTCATTTTAATTTTTTTTTTATTTCAAGTTAATGTGAGGGTAAAAACAACTAGTTCACAATATTTGAATGTGTTAGGGCCTGTAGCTGTGTCCCGCAGCCTGGGAGTCTTGAATTAGATCTTAATCATTAAAAAATAAGGGTTTCATGTAAAATCCTTCACATGCGTATTGATAGTAGATTTACTCATATTTGCCCAAACTTAGAAGCAACCAAGAGGTATCTTGATAGATAAATAAATCAACAAACTGGAGGGATATCCAGATAAGTCAGCTATCCAGCTCCCAAAATACAAGAAGGAGTTTTAAATGCACATTCCTGAGTAAAGGGAGCCAATCGGAAAAGCGTGCAACTGTCTGCAGCTTCATGACATGGTAGAAAAGGTAAAACTCCAGAGGCAGTAAATGAGCAGTGGTTGTTGCCAAGAGTTTCAGGGGAAATGGTGGGAGGGAATGAACAGGGACAGGACAGGGGATTTTTACTGTCCTGAAACAACTTTGTGTGATGCTGTAATGGTGGATACATGACATTATGCACTTGCCAAAACCCTCAGAACTAAACAGAACAAAATGTGAGTCCTCATGTAAACCGTATCGATATTGGTTTATCAGCTATGACAATTGTTCCACAACAATTCAGGGTGGGAATAGGAGGGGAACTCCCAGGGGGGCAAGGTGAGGTGGATATTTGGGCACACTCTGTACTTTCTTTTCCATTTTTCTGTACACCTAAAACTACTCTAAAATAACATCTATTTAAAAAATAGGGGCTTTTTAATTTTTGTTTTTTTTTGCGATAGAGTCTAACTGGGCTAGACTACCATGGCATCAGCCTAGCTCGTAGCAACCTTAAACTCCTGGGTTCAAGGGATTTTCCTGCCTCAGCCTCTTATGTAGCTGGAACTACAGGCACCCACCACAACACCTGCCTAATTTTTCTAGTTTTAGTGGGGATGGGATCTCACTCTTGCTGGTCTCAAACTCCTGAGTGCAAGTGATCCTCCCCCCAGGCCTCTCAGCATGGTAGGATTACAGGCATGAGCCCCAGTACCTGGTCTAAAAATAGACTCATTGCAGAGTTATTTCAGCCAGAACTGTGCTAAATTCAGATTTTGCAGGAGAGACTAGAGATCAATTAGGAGGTTATTGCAAGGGTCTGTGTGTAGGTTCTTGGGGCCTGAGTAGGGTGGTGGCAAGCACAATGGAGAGAAATAACACAATTAACCTGACAGGGTGCTGAAGGGGAATTAAGAGAGCCTACTGATGTCTTAGCTGAGAACTCAAAGAAGGGAGAACTCTGCCTACACTATGTTAGAAAGAACACTTGGTTAAAATTTAGAGACTTCTGATCTGATCTTGGCTCTGACTCTGACATGTGCAATCTCTGGCAAGCAACTTGGTACTTCTGGACCTTAGTTATCTCAGGAATGCCCTGGAGCCATTACTCTGGTGTATAAGCTTCAATTTCCCACATCCAGAGCTGAGCTGTCCAGTGTCTTAACTATTAACCTGTGGTTAGTGAAAACTGAGATGTGCTGTATGTGTAAAACACTCATTTCAAAAAGACTTAGAAAGTAGGAATATAAAATATCTTGGTTACACATTTAAATTACATACCTCTGCTTAATAAAGTATCTATTATTAAATAAATTTCCCCTGTGCTATTTTGCACTTTTAATGTGGCTACTAGAAAATTCAAAATCAGATGTGTGGCTTGCAGGTGTGTCTCACTTTACATATCTCCTGTGCTGAACTGGCCTTGAGCTTCACCAAATGTTTTGTGTTCAGAAATATCCTGAATTGGCCTAGAGAATATTTTCTGCTCACACAGATCCAGACCTCACTCTAGCATGGGAGGGGGTGCAGCAAGGCAGAGAAGTCAGGCCAGGTTCCCAGGGTGACCCCTAGATAAGCTGGGCCTCTCCTGGACTCATTTTACTGCTCATTTAGGGCATAGCTGGAGAATCCTTCCAAGCAACAGCCCAATCTGGAAATCCCCAGAATACGTAAGTGAAAAGGCCAGGATTCCTTCCTCAAATGCAGAGATAATCCCTAACAGCTCCTTCTTTCCATTGCCTCTCTGCAACAATGAGCAATTCAAACCTGGTCCTGACCCAGGTGCCCACTTCTGTCATCTGAGATTTGGCAACAAGATAAAACCACAGCCTGTGATGGCCATGTCGATGCATGCTGACATCAACCCCTAGGAAGAACCAAGCTTGAGCCCCAGCAGGTTCTTAGTACTCCTAGGACTCACGTACTCTTTTCCAAACACCTTTAGTGTGCAATACCCAGAGCACACATACTGGTAACTCTTACATGCCCTAGCTAACAATTCATCACAGGGGGCAGCATGAGGCCCTATGGCTTCATGAAAATTGTTCTGACAGCCATTATTTACAGACTGGGCCTTTTTGCAATGCTAAGCAAATCAGTACCACTCTGTAGGCTAATCCTCCCGTGAGAGAGTCTCACAAAAATTCACCATATGGAAGCATCATAAATGTTCATCAGCTCATGTGTCTATGCAGAGAGCGACATTGACAAGATTGTTGCACTCTTGCTCAAGGTAACCATAAACCGTGGACATGCAATCATCTGCAGGATGTCCATAGCTTAGCTCATTTAGTACGTGGTTTTGCTGGCCCATGGCCTATCATGCGGGTAACAGGCTCTAGAAATCCCAAATGTGTCCTGAGTGACACTCTGCAGAACACACCTCATCTATACACTCTCACTGTCTTCCAGCCCCCATTCCTTTATTTATGTATTCCTTGAAAATAAGATACTTTAGTTTTGATTGTAAGTTAATAAAAATAGCTATTTTTTGCTATGTAACATTTTGAGGTTTACTTTTCCACTCAATTATATATTGCTATAATTTATTCAAATGATGGCATAAATAGATCTTTCTTTTTAACTGCTGTATGACATCTGGTTGTGTAAATTCTATCAAAAATATTTAAACTGTTTTACTGTTAAAGAGTACTTTGGATTTTTTTAAAACAGTCTCACTTGGTTGCCCAGACTAGAGTGCTATGGTGTCAGCTTACCTCACAGCAACCTCAAACTGAGGTTTAAGTGCTCCTCCTACCTCAGCCTCCCGAGTAGCTAGGACTAACCTATCACAACACCTGGCTCATTTTTCTTGTTTTAGTAGCGACAGGATCTCATTCTTGCTCAGTATGGTCTGGAACTCCTGATCTCAAAGGATCCTCCCAGGAGTGCTAGGAGGTGCACCCACACATACACACACTCACACACCTAGGAATAGAATTGCTGAGTAGTAAGGTGTTTGAATGTTAGGCCTTACAAAGTAATACCAATTTATCTTCCAAATTGGCTGCAATAATGTACACTTATATCAGCAATGTGAAATAGATTCTATTGATTTCATTCTGTCAAAGACTTGAGTTTTTGAATTTTGGCATTGATTATTGTGTTAATATTGATACTATGTTCACTCATTCTAGGTAAATGTGTATATTTGATTGGATGTCTCCTTCTTGCCTCTTGGTGCTGGAAAAACTGAATATCCACTTGCAAAAGAATGGAACTGTACCTTTATCTTACACCATACTCAAACATCAACTCAAAATGGATTAAAGACTTAAACATAAGACTTGAAACTGTAAAACTCATAGACAAAAACAGAGGGAAAAAGCTCCTTGACATTGGTCTTGGAAACAAATGGTTTGAGTATTATATCAAAAACACAGGCAGCTAAAGCAAAAATAAGCAGGTGGAAATACATCAAACCAAAAAGCTTCAGCACAGCCAAGGAAATAATCACCAGAATGAAAATGTAACCTACCTGTGGAATGGCAGAAAATACATGCAAACGATATGTCTGAGAAGAGGTTAAGATCTAAAATATATAAAAACACATAAAACTCAATAGAAAAACACCAAATGACCTATTAAAAAAAGGCAAAGGCCTGGACTAGACATTTTTTCAAATAAGACATACAAATGGCTAACAGGTAAATGGAAAGATTCTCAACATCACAAATCACCAGGGAAATACAAGTCAAAATCACAATGTTACTCACATCTGTTTATTTTTATTTTTATTTTTATTAAATCATAATTATGTACATTAGTGCAATCATGCGACACAATGTGCTGACTTCATATACAATCTGAAATATTTTCGTCGAACTGTTTAACATAGCCTTAATGGCATTATCTTAACCACTATATGAAGACATTTATATTCTGCATTTAGTAAGTTCCACCTGTACCCTTCTAAGATGCACTGTAGGTGTGATCCCACCAATCACCCTCCCTCCACCCATCCTCCCCCCTCCCCTGCCCTCCTTTGCCCCTTTCCCCGTATTCTTGTGTTATAATTGGGTTTTAGCCTTCATATGAAAGCTATAAATTAGCTTCATAGTAGGGCTGAGTAAATTGGATACTTTTTCTTCCATTCTTGAGATACTTTGCTAAGAAGAATATGTTCCAGCTCAATCCGTGTAAACATGAAAGAGATAAAGTCTCCATCTTTCTTTAAGGCTGCATAGTATTCCATGGTATACATGTACCACAGTTTATTAATCCATTCGTGGGTCAATGGGCACTTGGGCTTCTTCCACGACTTAGCAATTATGAATTGGGCTGCAATAAACATTCTGGTATAGGTATCTTTATTATGATGTGATTTTTGGTTTTTTGGATATATACCTAGTAAAGGAATTATAGGATTGAATGGCAGGTCTATTTTTAGAACTTTAAGTATTCTCCAAACATCCTTCCAAAAGGAATATATTAGTTTGCATTC